>SCLH01001383.1:26942-38531 GCA_004367855.1 Oikopleura vanhoeffeni
TAATGTCTGCGCACGTGGATTACATCGGGTCGAATTTCATTATAACGTCGAGTGATTACGTCACGTGTTAAAATTTTCTCGAATAATTTCTCAACATCGCTTTCGCCTCAGCCGCACGATTGTGGATATAATTTTTTTAATTCGTACTGGATATTTTGATGGATTCTTAAATTGCAAAACAAACATAAATAAATTCCTTGACAACTCTTAAAACAACCATATGAATTATACGGTATCATTTATATCTCGCTCGGAAAAATCGAGGTCGGTTTTTTTCGATACGATCCGATGAGCAAATTTCAAAATGATTAAAAATTCAGTTCTGTAGTGCGTGTCACCGGAAACTGCTTCTCGTAGAGAACCAAATGTTTATAATGGACTAAGTTCCGCAATTTCTTTTATTAAAGGGGCGTCCTAGGGTGTTTTTTAGGATTTTTTCTGAGTTAAATTTATGACACATCACTTAAATAAGTCACACGAGGAATCGAATTGTATTTCTCAAAAATGCTGCCACTTGAATATCTAAGCAATTAAAATTTATAAAAAATTAAATTAATTTATTGGTATTAATGGCGTAGGGTGATTTTCTCAAATCGAAAATTTTTGAATCTCAATCATATTTTGAATTAAATCTCCAAAAATTTCGATTTCGCGAAATCACCCTACGCACATAAATACCCGGGAATTTTTAAGCTTTTTATAAGTTTCTAATTGATCCATATTTACGAACAAAAATAATAAGAACCCTTGAGCCATATCACTTTTTACTAACCGAACTCAATCCTCAAAAATGTATAACAATCTCTCTACCACGAGTTCGAAATCACATTTTTTGAAGATGAAGTTCGCGTTGTAAATGATATGGTTTCTAGGTTCTAATCAGTTTTTTCGTAAAATATGATCGATTTAGGAACTATAAAAAAACTAACAGAATTTTTCGTATTATGGCTAGGGTGATTTCGCTACAAAATGAACAAATTTTTTGGAAATGTATTAATTTGATCTTCGAAAATATTTCGAAATTAAATCGCCAACAAATTTCGATTTTGAGGCAAAATCACCCTACGGCATAATACGGAGAAATTTTTTAATGTTTTTTAAAGGTTTCTAAATGATCATAGTTTTATGAAAAAAATAATGAAGAAGCTTGAGCCATATCATTTTATCCAAACCGAAAATCCATCTCAAAAAACGTCAACTTTCTCTTTAGCCTAATAAAACCTCAATTACTTCACGAACATTCTCATGTGACAAATTTTTTTTTCGAACATTTTTTTTAGTTTTTCAAATTCTACATTAGATATTAATTTTGTTTGTTAGTTGAATTTATCGTTTAAAAATTCAAAATTTTTCCCGGTCCATACCCGTATACATAGTACATTAATTAACTTTCTTATGAAAAATAGTAATGACTTGTAGACGGTCTTATCATGCTGCAAATAGACCAATAATAATCAGGATCGCTGCTGAATGAAGTTCAATGATTAATTTCCTTTGGATTTACAGCATAAACAGTTCAATTAGATTAAAATATTTTCAAGTGAACATATTCACAGCGAAAACTTTTATTTTGGTAATAATATGTCGTATATCACAAATTGTGTTAAGATCGGATGATATCTCAAAGGAATTAAACTGAACGGCAATTGTTTTGTGTTAAATGTAATGTTCTCCAAGCACTCGCAAAGTTGGAAATACACGGTTAACTTGATCACTTCCAGAATGTACTCTCAGAATACCGATTAGGTGGCCGCGGAATATCTAGAAATTGCGCCGTCAAAACAACCCAAAATCAGAAACGTGGTTTTCGAAATATTCTCTAATATTTTTCTCTTTTCTATATTTTGGAGGTCTAAGTGGGTATGTTCTAAATAAAAAATGATCGCCTTAATTTGCACTACAGATGAACATATCAAAACCTATTATTGAACATTTTTTCAAGAACAAATCAGAAGCCGTGCTCAAATTTCAAAAAAATCTGAATCTTAAGAAATTGAAAGTTCTTTAAATTTTGAGACGAATACTTTTTCCGAAACGTACTTTCGCCTTAGGGACAACCGCGGCCCGCCTGAGACCGGTTCTCAATTTATGAACAATCCAGGATTGTTAATCCAGATTGTCAATCCTAGTTTTCACGCGTTCTCGACTATTCACACGAAGAAAAGTGAGTTTTTATAGGGATAATTTTAATGTTAAATGAAACTTGATGTTCTCAGATAGATTGAATATTGAGTACACTGTTCTTTGATAAAAACTATTGCTGAGGTATAATTTTCACTTAATTAAATTAAAACAACTTGTTAATTTTTGTAATTTGCTTCTTTAGAAATGTTTAATACGACATTCCTCATTCTTTTCAACGAAAAATTATAAAAAATAGCGGTTTTATTTTTTTGGGTGCACAATTTGAAAATGGTCTTTAAAATTAAATCAAATGACATTTTTTGTCATTTTTATCGAAAAATTTTTGGAAATTTTAAGGGGGTACTGATCAGTTCACATAATTTTCTAAAAACCGGAGACCAGATAATTAAGCAAAAAAATGAGAATGGAAATATTTTTTTTTGATTACAGTTCTGGGCCAGGCGCGAGTTTAAAGTCGGGAAATGACCATTCTGAGCGAAATTAAATACATTTTTATGTAACCATTCTCGGTAACCACACATCCGATATTTAATTTTGGTCTTTTTATACATGATATTATGTGGGACTCGGTTTTGGTCGATTCGATTTTGATATAATGTAAATTAAGGGGTAGCGGTTGTAGTTTATAAGGAACTTTGAAGCTAGAAACATTGCGACCGCTACCCATTAATTCACATTTGAATTATCGGAATTTAATCGGCCACAACCGAGTCCACATAATATCATCGTATAAAAAGCCAAAATTAAAAAATCGGATGAGTGGTTACCGAGAATGGTTCATAAAATGGTCTCTATTTCCCGACTTTGAACTCGCCTCCCGGTCCGAACTTGTGATCAAAAAGAAAAACAAGTATTTTCTTCTCATTTTTTGTCTTAATTAGTTTGGTCTCCAGTTTTTAGAAATTCTTGAACCGATCAGTACCCCTTTAAAGATTTTTCACAAATTGTATTCAAAAACTTCGGAAATATTTTTATAAACAAATGTTGACAATGAAATGTTTTAAACATACCGATTAAACCACATTAATCTTCACTCTTCCCATGTTTTATTGTACGCTATTTTTCATCGAAATTGAAAAAATATAGAGCACCAGAAACTTTTTAAATTCTTCACCACATTAATATCATGATCTATCAAGATGGTTAACAGCCTTGATCTGGAGTCCGAAATCGTATGTTAAACATGTCTTATTTATAAGACTTTTTCTTCTTGATAGTCCCAGGTTGGGAGTCCTTAAAAATTTCAATTAATATCTAATATACAGTATAAACAAAAAGTGTTTATTGCAAACATTATGAGCTATAATAATTATTAAATCCTCGCTTGGTGGAGCCATTTTTCTAACGTTGTTGCAATAATTGACAATAAAAGGACTTTTCACCAGATCATATTTGTTCAAAAAATCGTAATAATCTTAAATATGAGAAGAGATTACAATTTTACCATTTTTCGCTGGGTATTTTGCTGACAATTGTGATGAAGTCAAAAATGATTTCGAAAATAGCGTCGTGGAATGCCGTGCAAATCAGTAAAGGAAGAGTTTTAGAGAAACCTTTATAATTTAAGAAGTAAGCCATCAGTCTTTTTCATGTGATACGATTATTAACACATTTAAAAAAATAATTTTCGGAAACATGTGTTAACCAGCATGCATCTACACGTTATGTAGTTAATAATTATTTTGAATGTGAAATTTTTTTATTATTTTTTTGATTACAGTTGCACGACGAGAAAAATTTATTATGAATTTTCTGATAATTATTGATTAAATTATCAGTATACCAACAAACAGGTATTGAACTACCTCTAGGGGTAAATGGCACAAAAATGTTATGACAAGAATTTTTTTTGAGCCACTCTTAATCAGTAACCTGATGTCAACAAATGAACTTACAATACTAAAATTTCAGTTTCTGAATGCCACTGATTGAAAGAAAAAAATATTTCCAATTGTTACTATATAGTAATAATATGAAATAAATTTAAAAAAAAATTTGTCAAAAATTTTTTTCGAAAAACATTACTCTTATTGTCAAATTCAATGAGTCATAAAGGCATTTTTTTTAATTTTATAGAAATTGACTTCTTGTTTTAAATATCAAAATGTTAGAGAAATTAAGGGGTGGCGGTCGCAAAATGTACCTTTGTACTCCAATTTACCAGAATACAAAACTGCTTGGAAACTTTGAGAATAGCATATGGTAGATCTTTCTTGATCACAAAATAATTTATCAGAATAATTTTGCCGACCCTGGTGACCACCATGCGGCGAGTTCTGAACACCTACCAAATTTAAATTACTACTCCTCCTAGAGCTCGCATACGATCTCACTCAAACTTGGCATAACCACGGAAAATTATGGTTGTTATTTGATAAAAGGATTTTTGAATTTTAGACTAGTTTTTTCTAGAACTGCGAAAACCGCCAAATTTAGGTTTTCGCTCTTCAAAGTACACTCCTCATAGGTTACATTTCAGAATGCAGTATAAATTTGGGAAAAGATGGAAAAATATGTTTTTGTTATTTTGATAAGTAATTTTCAATGTTTTGTTGAATTCTAGAAAATCGCATTTTAGTAACCGTGAAAATCGAAAATAAAGGTCGTCGGATTTAGTCGAAGTACATAAATTGAGCTTGGTGATGCCGAGAAGAAAATCTGCTTACAGTTTTTTATACTTTGAGGTTTTCTCGTCGAAAATTGGGTTTCAATGTTTTCCAAAAAAAATACTGAAATTTCGAACTTTTTTTGTGATTTTTTTTAATTCAGTTTTAATTGTTTTTTAAAAACTTTTTGAAGATATCTATAGATAGCTGCGCATTCAAACATGCTCGATTCACGACCCGGAATGCTTTCATGGCTGGTCCAAATTTTGCCTCATATGCTGCAGGCGAATCAAATACTTGTAAACCAACAGTTTCTGACGATGGCACTGAATATTATTTTACATCAATGACGATCTTCGTGACTGTGATACTCTAGTAACAAAATGGCACTCATGTAACGTACGAACAGGCTGTTCAGTATGTTTCTGGGACAAGTAATAGTGTTATCACCAGAGTCAGAAGAATGAAAGTTAACTTCACCTGCATATTTGATCTGGAAGTTACTCTTACTATGGAGCATGCTGTCAAACCGATTGTTGAACACTTTGAAGTAAGTTATAATACATCATTACACACAAATTATTGCTCACCTCACAACACACGCAATGTAAGTTGTACAAACACATTTCAAAAAATCATGAAATCAGTACCAGACATCTAGTCTTCAGCCTAGACTTGAGAACATAGTTTAAACGAATATTTTGACTTGGTGATTTCAAAATAGTAAAAAATTGATTGAAAAAGCTTGAACACGACACCCCTTTGCCCCTTAGAGTGATAATTTTCAATATTTCTGTTATATCGAAACACGAAAATTAAAATTGGCATTTAAATTAGAGATTAATCATTGGACAATTATCCTACCAAATATAGTGTTGAAAATAATTTACGAATAATATTATTGGAATTGCCCGTCTTTGTAAATAATTTTAATTTTTTCTTCAAATATCAAAAAAAGTAGATGGAATATAAAGATAATTATCATTTCAAATAATATTATATTTCCAAAAAAATATCAAAACATCTTACTTACTCGCAATTTGATTAATTTCTCACAGATTTGTAGAAACATCGTGTAAAATCAGAAAAATTATATGGGAACAATCAACTTTGGATTAACACACCATCAAGTAAAAAGGATGGTTTTGCGTGGGTTTTCCATCCTTTTTTGCGTAGGTTTAAGCAAAATATAAGAAAAAATGGAGATGGATAAAAATCCGGTGGAGGATCATCCCTTTACAAGCCTGAACCTAACAGTCTTGTTTTGCTAACCGCTTGAGCACAACACCTATATATAGGTGACTGCATATTTAAAATCATCTAAATATGCAAAAAAAAACCATCGTAAATTGTCTCCTCTCGAAATACTTATAAAGAATTTTGCAAGGATTTCAAAAAAGTGCCTTATTTTTTTTTTGGAAATTTTGTTCAAATTTTACGGAGGGTTGATTTTTTGAGATTTTTTCCAATCTTTTACCTCTAAAAAATTAAATGCGCCCTATGCGTCAATTAAATTTGAAAATAGCCAGTTTTTAGGAAAGTGTTTGTCCATGGTTGACACTCAAAACAAAGATTAATTGGTATACAGGAACAGATATTTTTTTTCAAAAAGTGAGATTTCAAATTTCAATTTTAAGTATTCACGAAAATATTTTAATTATTAAAAAATTAATTCGAGCAATTAAATATTGTCCCAGAGTCACTTGATTAGTATATCGACCAGAATAATATCAGAAGTGTACTTATCTGCTTTTATAGGGAAAAACCATTTTTTATGACAAATTGTATTTTTCATCAAAATTAAACCTTTTTAAAAATAATTTTGATTGATTATATATAATCAAATCGAAAAACATAGGTCAGATCTTGTGCATTGATTCCAATACCAAAATAATTTGTGAACACCACTGTGAGCTTGTTCTTCACACTGATATGCTGTACCTTGCTCTTATCAGTAAATTTTCTAGAACTAAAAATCAAAATTCTAGAATATCAATGTCGGATGCAAAAATATATCGTTTGAACTTCCTTATGCACAAAAAAAATGAAACTCTAACTACTTGAGCTTTCTGTAATAGGCGCTTGAACATCACCTATACAAAGGTGACGGTGCTTGGCGACTTTTTTTTCTGTCTCACAAGGTTAACTTCTATCGGAATATGTCAATTAAGACACCACCACGCCCTTAAAGTCAATATTGTTTTCAGGTTGATATGGAAATACAGTAGGAAATTCGACGTCAGCATGGGACTGTATACCGATGTAACATACAGTTCCCTTGTTACTGGAGAATTTGAAATTGATGTTTCAGACTTTCTTTCTTGGGAGTTATATAGACGAGGATCAACTATGCTCATGCAATTACAGTCGTGCTGGCCACACCATCGTAAGTGTTCAAGATTTGCCTCGATACTATATCACACTTTGTGGAATATTCCGGCCACTACTTAAAAACACAGCTACGATTTCCAATCAGGGCGGATATTCACAAAGTGTAAATAGGGATATGGATTACCGGACTCAGCGTACAAATCCTTGATATTTGAAAAATGCGAAATCTGAGCATTTGATTGGATATCCTTTCTCAACAGGCCTATCGCAATCAAGGTTTTGATTGGTGCTAATATCTTGCGTTGTTTGTATCATTCAAATATTAGGTTTGTACTCTGATTCCCGTCCAATTTTTCATTTAAATTCTGAGTATAATTCTTCTAACGCTCTTTTATTTTTATCAACTTTGCTAGTAGATTTAACTCCCACGATTGAATTCAGTATCAATAATATCAAACTGAAATATCGAGAATTATCGCCCGTGATAGATCCTTTGACAGCATTGCCCGTACTTTATGAAAAAGTTTCAAGTCAATTTTTTCGTACTGAACAAAATTTTCTATACACAAGATCATTAAATTTGGCACTAGATGACTTTCAACTCAGTTTAAGTTCTATTGCGAGTAATCTAGGGAAATTGAGCCCCACATCGATAAAAATACTTTTAGTTGTTCTTGATTCAGGTCTTTCCGATTTAAACCCGAATGAAGATTTAGTTAACAACATAGATGTACTTCTTGCACAACCGATAAGTAATCAATCCTTAATAAATTATGCTTTTGAACAATTAACATCTGTTCTCTCATCGGAATATTTGTGTATTTGTCATGCTCAGGGTTTCAAAGATAATGACTCATTAATTGCACATGCTAAAAAATTTCACAAAAATTTGATTAATGAAGAAGTGATAGCCCGCCAGATGGACCGAGTAACATTTCAGCAGATACAGGAAGTTGAACGTGCTCATTCCACGAATCACCCCGATTGTGATATTTGCTGCGGTATTAATAACCTTTAAATTTTAGTTTTTACACTGTGCCCTCTAACACTTTATTTGCTACTATTTCTGAATTGACACTCTTTAATAACTCATTATATTGATTAAGCCCCTCTAAAAATTAAAATATTTCATAACTTTTAATTTTTAGAGGGGCTTTTTTGCGTTACTATGTACATTTGTTTGTAAATAAAACAAAATCCTAAAATGGAAGACATTTTTCAATTTTCTCATTTACATTTTATGCCTTTCTATTATTTTTTTCAGAAATTATTCAAAAAGGACTGTAGCAAATTAATTGAATTATACTATTAACACAGACAAAATATGTGTAGATGAAAATCTTCGGTTATACGCTCGATTTCAAACGTCTGATCACGCATGACCAGAAGTCACTACGGGTCCAGAAAAAGTCTGTCATTAAGAAAGTTCAAAAGCCTACTCCTTCGTGAGTGTTGAAGATACAGAAATTATTTACAAATTTTATTGACCTCAAAATACCTATGCAGATCTGTTTCTATCTGTTTTGAGAATTTTATTAAGAATTTTGAGAATTTTATTCTAAACCATGAAAATTAACGTTATGATTATTGAAAGGTTTTCTACTGGTTTTCAAATTATTTTTTCTGTTTCCGACCATACTAATTCAAATAATTTCAAATTGATTGGTGGTTCTTCCGAATTATAATCTTTTCCATAAAGTGCTTTTTCGTTTATCAATAAGCTCGAAATTATCGTTTTATTAATCAGAATATAAAATTCCTTAGGCTTTAACTTATGAATATTTCGAGCCTCAAGATAGGCAATTTAAAAACAGTCAACAAAGGAGATTCTATTGAATAAAATAAAACTTTGTTGGAAAATTTTTTATTTTCATAAATGAAACAATTCACAGCTTTTTTCTAAAAATGTAGCTTTTCCGTAATAAGAAGGAGAGCCTCTGCCAAATAAATTTAAAAATAGTCTTCAAATAGCGTTTGGTGGAGTATCCAAATAGTTTCGACCGAAAATCCCCAAAAAATGTCAGATGATTTTTCAAATAGCATATAAAAAATATGTTTTCACCTAAGCGAAAAGTTAAAGTGGCCATTTTGAAGAGTTTTTTCCGTTGATTTAAACAAATAATGAAAATAAAAATTGAACAAAAAATACGGCATTTTTAATTATAATGCTTCGGAAATTTTAGTTCCAAAAATTTGTCGAATTTGAAACGGTTTAAATCGAACTCAAAATTTCTATAAAAAACAACTAATTCGAAATCCTGTGTTACAAAAGTTACAATGGGGTTATATCAAACCATACTTTGATTAGGTGAATTGAGATAAATATAAAACCACGTGAAAGGTTTTTTATGAATAGCCCTATGCCGTATCGTCAAAATGCACCGACCCCTGTAACGGTTTCCACAATTTCTTATAATCTGTTTTTACATAAAATATTTTCGTTGATGGTTTGTTCAAAAAAACGCTTTGTTTTAAGATAAACTTAATATAATTTTTTGAGTTCTTTATTGAAGTTGCAATTATTTGAACACAATTTTCTAATTAAAAATATACTTATGTGTTACGTCACTCGATTTATTATCATTATCAAACCAGTTTTTATAATTAAGAAACGTCAACGCAGGAAGTCTTCCACAAAATAATTGACAGATTCTAGAAAAATTTTTTAATTTAATTTAAAGTGGAGGCATAATAAAGCTAGCAATAAGACATGCCCATTTCAAAGAAGTTTGAAGCACGGTCGTTCTTCTTGCTTGTTTAATGGGTATTTTTAAACTGGGTCCTTTGCCATACGTATGAAAAACGCCTCTGCGTCCATTCGATGTTTTTTAGACCGAAAGTTTTTCTGAATGATAAAATTTCATCACAATTTTTTAAGTTCACTGAAGAAGCTCATTGGGCGAAAATTACGAAGAACTGAATTAATTTCATAAATAAATATACAAAATATATTATATTTTATAATCGGATACTCGGTTCAAATTTTATCACGAGTTGATTGAAAGGCTATTTTTTGCTTAACTTTCGAAAAAATACTTTTTGATCAAAATTTGGAATTATAATTTCAATTCAGCCAGTAATTGGGAAAGTGTTTTGAGTACAATTTGCGAAAACAATTAGTTCTCTAGAGTCTAGACATATCTCAATATCTTCCAAAAATTGGAGAGATGTCAGAGTGGTGTAAGATAGGGCTTTTAAGCGGCGAGTGAGTCTACAGGCCGCCAATAAGGGACGCGTATTTCCCAGTCTAGTACATTCTTACCATTTTTCACTCTGAACAAGTTATGCTTTTATTATTGAATTTTCCTTCTTTGAGCTTTGTAAAAATTTTCCACTTTTAACAAATTTCCGAATTTTGTCAGCTGGGTACCGATCTTATAACTTGTAAATTACATCAGATTTAAAGGACCTTAATTTTGACTTACTTTGCATTTAACCAGAATCCAATCAAATATTATTAAGTCAAACCTCTTCGATAAAGTCAACTCGTCGATATAAAAAATGTTTTCTTATTTTTCTGATCCGTATAGATTATTAAATTTTAAAGTATATATATATATTCATTAACTTATAATCGGTTTTAGGATTCAATGATATTCTCTGGGAAAAGATTTCCATATTTGATTCAGCATGTAAATTTTTTTAATTAACATTGGCCTTATAAAATTGCCGTTTTTGCATAAAGTTGATCTCAAACGAACCAACTTCATGATAAAAGATATATTTCTGAATATCATTTCGTATTTTTTTACGACTTCATCAGATTTTGTATAAGTTTTTTAGTTAAGGTACAATTTATTTAGTTGTTCATTATTTTCGTCCAATGGGTCTTAGAAAGTGCAATATTTTATTAAACAGTTAGTAATTAATAAAAATTAACTAAAATTAACTAAAATCTGCCTTATTTATATCTCAACTTAAGATTCCACAACTTCTTATAATCGTTTTTAAATAAAATATTTTCGTTTGTTCAAAAACCTTTGTTTTCAGATAAGTTATTATAATTTTTTGAATTCTTTAATTCTTCAATTATTGAACACAATTTTTTAAGTTCACTGAAGAAGCCTATTGGGCAAAAATTACGAAGAACTGAATTAATTTCATAAAAAAATATACAAAATAGTTATATACATTATATTTTATAATATAATTTATTAAATTTTATTATTTATATACATTTGAAAGTTATGATTAATAATATATTAATAAATATACAGAATAAATATATCCGTTTGTTTTTTGCGATTTCATTATAAATTGAAAATAAATTTTTTTTTTCAAAAATTTATTCGTTTTTTGTGAAATTTTCGGCATCAAGCCTTCTTCAGTACAAGTGTACGAATTTTGTCGTATTCACTTGTAGTGAAGAAGGCTTGATGCCGAAAATTTTACAAAAAAAACGAATACATTTTTGAAAAAAAAAATTATTTTCAATTTATAATAAATATATCCTGTCGCAATTCTTTCTGTTCGAAGTCGAAGCACTACACTCGTGTGTATAATTCAG
>SCLH01001383.1:50185-65587 GCA_004367855.1 Oikopleura vanhoeffeni
AACTAGTTACCAAACAATCGTAAAATAAGATTATTTTTGTTAAACCTAATTGGTATTTCGGTTCGACTTTCAGCGTGGTCACACTCTGGAGTAAAAACGCGAACGATGTTTTTACGTCCATTCGTCGGTTAATTTTGATAAAAGCAGTGTTTAATTTTTCTTTGTTGGTTAAATCTAATCAAATTGATTAATTTTCCTGGAACTGGGTGTAGAAGCCGCGTCATTTAATAACCTGATTGGTAGTTCAATGTGAGAGGATTCAATTTTGTCAAGCTTCTTAATTTAAAAGGCTAAGAAATTTAAAAAATTTTCTTTGTCGAATTTGACATTATTCAGTTTTAATACTTTTCATAAAATTTACTTTAGCTTTTTTAATTATTCTAGTGAAAGAAATATTTCATTTATAAATGATATAAAAAATTTTTTTTTTTAATTTTTGACTCAAATATCTATTTATCTATAATTTTTTTTTGGAAAAATATAAAAAAAATCTCGAAAATTTTTCGAGATAGTGTACATTTGTTCAAATTAATTTAAATTGAAATTTTTCTATATATTTTAATATTGAAATATGCACTCTAAAATATCTATATTTTCTTGTTTAATTTTATTAATAAGTATGTCAATTTTTTTTTTTTTTTTTTAAGTTGAAGTTAGAACTTTTTTGAAATTTAGAACTTTCTTTCAAATTGTGTAATTTTTTCAGATATAATTTTATAATATCATATTTATTTTACTAAATTTAATAATTGTTTTTGTAATAATTATTAAGATTTTATCTTTTACTATTGAAAAAATTGACAAATACTTCGTTAAAATCTGTACATAATTTTCTTATAATATTTGACAAATTTTTTTCAAAAAATTATTTAAATATCCATTTATGAATTAATTCTTATAAAAATGTTAATTTGTTAATGTATAATATATAATATTTGGTCATTGATTGAGTAATTTCTAAATTTTAATACAATTTCATAAATTTAAACATATCAATTGTATAAGAAATTTGCAAATTATTAGAAAAATGTTTAAATTTTAAAGAAAAATTAGTCATTTTTTAATTGTTTATGATTATTTGCAAATTTTATAAAATTTAAAATTTTTGAAAATATGCTGATTAACTATTCTTGTTAATTTTTAATTAATAATTATCAATATTGTTTTCGAAACCTTTGACAAGTTTCCTTACATATTTTGAAATATATTGAGATGTAAATTTTACTATTTTTGAAATTTCTTTTTAAATTTATATTAAAACATTTAAGTATCTTCTTTCTTTCGGCCTTCGGTCGATTCGGACTCGATTTCTAAAATTTTTATTATATAAGAACCAATCCCTTTCTCAGGCGTTTCTTATTTTATTCTTTTTATTAATGACTAATATGATTCATCATATATCGCTTTCGGTCCGAGTTGTGGTTTGATTTTGTATACTGTGATGTGAAATATTTCTTTTTACTACTACTATTCTTCTTAATTGATTTCGTTTTTTTCATTTATTATTCTATTTCATCATTTTTTGGGTTTTGACTGCATATTTTGATGTGTCTTTGTTAATGCAAGTATATTGATATCTGACATGCTGTGTTTTATTACACTTTCTGTACCTTCACCACTGATAGGAAGTTATTATATTGATTTCTACTTTTTGGGGATTTTTTTAGAGGAATTTTTTTTGACATTTGGGTGTCATATTACATTTATCTGTTTATTAAGTATTGATGCATGGTTGTTTAATGAAATCTATCTTTTTTGGTAGTTTCTTGAGGAATTTTTTTGGCATAATATTACTTTGACTATTGTGGATTGTCAAATATACACTGTTTTTTATTTTATATTCTTGTGATTGATGTATATTTTTTATGGCATATTTTTTTGATTGGTGTTATTTATATTGAGAAAAAATTTTGGCTATATTTTTATTTTGAGATATTGACTGGGTCTTCTGGTGTTTCAATTATCACTTTCCTGTACCTTCTCCGCTTTTTGATTTATTGAGTAAGCGTATGATATTATTCCAAAATCTAAGATCGTGTGGGTTAACTTTCATATTGATGTCCAGAATAAAAAACTTCATTATTTTTTAATATTTATAGAAATATATCTTTTCGGTGTTTTCCATTTCGCTGATCTTATAAGTTTTGGTCCATCTCACCCGGCTCCAATCGGCAAAAGTATTTACCTGTGATATTGTCAAACCATTTTGTATTCGCATGATTTGGAAGTTTCATTTTCACTTTACTAATACATATTTTTCTCGCTTTTTATTATAAAATAACACTATTAGATCCTTCAATCTAATAGTGTTTTTCACTTTCTCAACTGGTTTTAATGTCAAATTTAATTGCCATAAAATTGTGAATCTCGTTCTGGGAACTGTTCTATTATTCATCGAATTTGTCATTAATTTCGTTGAAAAACTTTTCTCAGTGAAGTTTTATAATTGCTCTATATTATAATCTGCTATCTTTGTGTTTTTCATTGAATTAAGTTTAATTTGACCCCCTGAATGGTGTCAAATATAAAACAGATTTTTTCCAAAAATTTCTTTATGACTTTACTCATGCAGGAATATATTTATTATTGCTCATATTAGAGATCCTGATTTTTTTCTAATTATTTGATAAAAGTGTATTTGTACCCTTAAGTTGGTTGATCAATAGCAATACATTTTTGTTCAACATTTCTTCTTGTAAATTTACCAGAATGATTATTTCCTATGTAAAAATTATTTTTTTCAATTATAGAATAAAATGGATTATGATACCGTGTTTACGGGTTTAGGTGTGTAAATATCAATCATGTTGGTGTCAAAAAATTCTCTGGAAAAACTCCCCAGGAATAGTATATTGTAATTAAAACTCATATTGTTAAAGATAGAAAAGTTATTTGATCCCCGTTAAGTTGATGGTCAATACAAGATATTATTGCCAAATCGTTTTTCAAAAACTTCTAAAAGTTACTTTCAAAACTAGTCTTGTAGGTGGTTCGTATAAACGATTTTTACCGTTCGTTTCCTGTCATTACGTGTGTGAACGCTTAGACCTGGAAATAATCTAATTTTTCCATTTCATAATTTACTTTGGTCTACAACCATATGAAAACGTTCGTCCCTAATGTTGTAGATTCGAGTTATTAGCTACAAGGTGGTTCTTTTAAAAATATACCTACCTAAGGCAATACTATTCATTATAATATGACATCAAATCCGTCCTAATTTAATTTTTGCCATCTGACTACGAAAATAGGAGAGAAATTACAGCAAATGTTTTTTGATAAGCTTGGGCATCACGGCCTTCAATTTCGGCACTAAAATTAGACAGAACGAGATAAAAATCGTAAAAAAAATATTTCAATTATTAGGTTCAATTATTCGTCAATTTTTTCCTCTAACGTGACCAATTTTAAGTCGTTTTTGTCCATATATTCGTAACAACTTTCGAACATGGCCAAAATGGCCAAATTTCTGTCGTTTTGTCCCTATATCAGATGTCCTCTGACTAGCCAAACACAGACAGTATACTAATTTAAGAACGTCTAGGTCTTAATTAAAATAAAAAACAAGATGGCTCCTTTTGCGTCAATTTTGGACAGAACAATAAAAAGAGTCGTCCTACTGCTGTAACCATGATTATGAAATCGTTTAAAAAATATTTCGCATGATGAGCTGCTCACTACGGTTCTTGTGTGACGACCTTAAGAGCTCAACGCCGCAACATACCCCACCCGCCAATAAACTATCAGCGGTCAAATGATTTTTCATTTCTTAAACAGAATGAATTGGCATAATTTAGCTCAACGATGAAATATTTGGTTTTCATAAGATACTACAAGAGACTAACAATCGTCCCTCTTTAAATCGAATTGAGCCTCCCCTTTTACAATAGCTGTATGAACTTTTAGAGCGGGTAGTAGAACAATTCCATGTTGTTTATAGGTGGTGGCTTAAGATCGATTGACAGAAATTTTAACTCCTAGTGACTGAAAACATAAATAGTAAACGATTGTTTTTGCAATTTAACGTAGAGTGAACAAATACGTTATATTTGCAAAATAAATCGCTTATAAAATTAGTTTTGTCCAACATTATTTGACAATTTTTATTAAGAGGCTGTCCGGTTTAAGTCGGACTTCAAATATATTTGGTTCCGAACCAGCCCGTTTAAGATCATACTGTACTGTAGTCTAGTGGCATACGTTGACCTTATTCATAGAAAGTGTTCAATATATGTATTTAATGATAAAATTAACTTGAGAACACGAATCAATAGTATTAACATCAAGCACGATTATTTGAAGATAAGGGGCAGTATGCCAGTTTTTAAAGGAGTTTCACTCTTCTTAAACTAATGCAATTTTTAAAGAAATTTAGAAATTGAAAATCTAATCGCTTATCAAAGTGATTGTCGGGTCGTATAAAATTTTTTTCAGCTATGATAGCTCTTTGATAGGTTAGTTATCTTATCGGAAGGCAGGTTAACTTTCACACCTTACGACATAAGGATCCTAATTAATGGTGTGCTTAAACTGTGGATCAACCGAGTATTAATTTGTCACGGCATTGCGACACAAACGGGACAACGGCCCCGCCGAACAAATCGGCGCTCTGTCCGTAATCGCCGCTGCAGGCTACCTACTCCACCATAACGTAATTTCGAATTTAAACAACACATGAAGTATTGGGACGGGCTTATATTTTGATTGCTGTTTTTTGAAAATTTAGGGTATATTTACCTTTATTGGATGAATCGGCATAATAGTTTCAAGAACTTAATCTTTGATTGAATAAGAAAATATTTAATATGGACTCGAGGCTTATCTAGGTTGGTATAAATACCGCCAACATATATCTGTCTGAGCATTACAAAGAATTATATACGGATGAGCGCTTTATTGTCCGAACTTGCAGTTGAGAAAGCCCACCATTATTGGGTTTTTTGTCAATCAGAGCAATTAACCTTTAACTTTATTTGACATAAGAGCTAAATACTGTTCATTATTTAGGAAATTAAGGTCTCCAGGGATTAAGTGTTTTTCAATTCGGTCTATTAAATTTATTCAGGTCATATTTAATGAAGCAAACCCAGTTAGGTAAATTTTCTAAATAACATACAATGGCAAAATTTATATTTTTCGTGTCAATGCGGTCACGTAGAGTCAAGCCTTACCATACTAATTATCCAGGTGTTTTTGAAAAATGAAAGCATGTTTTACATGGCACCCTTTTCGGGTCGAAACGTTGACTTACCTTTGTAGATTAGTAAATGTGTTGTTTGGACCTTAGTTTATTCATTTATTGAGACCTATCCTCGTGTTGGTTCTACATTACTATCACTGGAGCCTCGCTGCAAGTCTATCACCTACACAAGGCAGCGATTCATATCATCTATCAATATAGAATCACGTTAGGCTTAATCCTAGCAGGATGCCGAATCTTTTTGAATTACTATTGTACAAATCGTTTTAAGATTGACGCTGTAGTTAGAACATGTTTTTACCAGTTTATTTGTTATACCATGCTGTCAGTATCATAGCTTTCAGCGACCCCTAACTTTATATTTCAAAAGGATACATGCTATTCACGGAGATAGACCAGCTCAAAGGGCACCCTTAAAAGCGTGATTTTTTCATTGATTTCTGTGCCATACCAGCCGCATAAATGGTCATTTTCGTGATCACTCTCCGTTTTCGGACGGAGGGTATTTTAGGAATTTGATAGGATTCTCAGCGGGAAAATTTTGGCGATTTTCGCTGATTTCTGAATTTGAGTTTTTGATTTGTTTAGAAGTGCATTTTGATGCGATTAGGTGAGAGTCGGTTGAGTAATTATGGTTCTAGGCATGGGACTGGTCAGCACATGGTGGTGCGAATGGTGTTGTTGTGGTGGGGGTCGGCTGATCGGAGGGCCTGCATCAGGGGAAAATTAGTCAAGGAATCAGATGACGATGTGTTGGGGAGCGAATAGGTTGGTTGATCTGGAGGGTGATGATAAAAAACGACAACTAAATATTGAGAGTTGGATGCCAGGTCAAGTGGTAAGTGGTTAAGTAGGGGTGGGGGGTTTTGAAATGGACCATAAAAATGTCAAAATTTAATTAATACCAACTTACAAAAAAGCTAACAATGAAAACTTATTTGTTGAAGATAAAATTTTTTATAAGTATTTTTTTCATTCAAGAAAACTGTGAATCAACAAAAAAATCGCCTACGCAAACCAACTGCAGAATTTTGGTTATTTCCCTATCCATATTATGTTGAGAATAGAATGTTCTAGAGAAGCTTCAGATTAATTTTTTCTAATAGCTGTACAAGTTGTAGAGTGTGTCTATAAGAAAACAGGGTCCCTTGAATTGTTGTATTTCATTGGCCCGATGACACTTTTGTTTTGTTTTTCTTTTAGCAGGTTTTTTGACTTGCTCTCCAATCGAGGCCTCTCATAATCGAAAATGCAAGAAATTTAATAGGAACTTTTTGAAACTATATCAATTAAAATGTGATTTAATATTTTTTTAGAATTTCAATTGTTACTTAATTCGGTATTAAGGTTTCTTTACTCGAGTGAAAATGGATATTATATATGAATAACTGAAACTAAAATATAACCACATTTTATAGCAAACAAAAAGATTACAATAGAATATTTTACGAAAATCGGGTAAATTTTTGTGTATTTCTTAGAATTGAGAAATTTGGGGTTAACCGACGGCGGCAAATATCTTGAGATCTGTACATGATAAAATATTCTTTTTACCGACATGCCAAAACTTTGTTGGATTTTTTTTCTGATTATGCTGTAATGTTTTCGACGCCATATTAGAAATTATTTGATTTATATGCATTGAGTTTCACAACGTTATTAAGTAGATTAGAAAAAAAAGAGATTATTTATTTTTCGAAAAAAAAATATAAAACGATGAAATATGGGCTATCAAAATCGCACCGAAACATTTGCCGTCTCGCATAGAAAACAAAAAAAATTCAAACGCATTCCATAACTATTTTAAGGGGACGACGGAGGTGTATCTCGAGACTCAGAAGTGATAGGAGCTAAATTAGTTTGCATTGTCCGGTTTTTCGTTGGTGGTTTGCTTTCAAACATATAAAAATTTTTCGATATTCAAAAATTTCGTATTTATCCAGTTTTATTTTTCCTTAGACGCCACTGTATTCTTTTATATATAACTCTTTTTGCTCTAATTTTTGATTGCTTAGATCACTGGATTATGATCTTGAAAAATAGGGCAATAAATTTTGTTTAATTGTCGAAAAGAAAAAATTCAAAATTTTTGGATTCGAAGGTTAAAATACTTTGAGTTGCTCTAAAAGATAATGAGAAAAAAAATTAAAAAACTCCATGGTACTCCTCGCTTTTGACAATTTTAAAGAAGGGCTTTTACTTTTTAAAAATTGCTAATATATGTTGAACTAAATGCCATTGTACAGCGAACATGTGCAAAAACACCCATTTATTTGGAATTTCTCTCTAGAGAATAACAAGAATTTGAAATAATCAGGCCTGTACGCTGGTAAAGTCAAGTTAAGTTTATACTGAAAAAAAAGAGGAAAATTTTGCATTCAGAGCTGATTAGTTGTACAAAATGGAAAAAATCATTATTTTAGGCCGGATTTATACCGCCGGTCGTCATACAAAAACTTTTGAACCATTTTTTATGATCTCTAGGATCCGAAGTTGAACTCAATAGGAATTGCGTGTTAGCTTCAGCGACGAACGGTTTGAAATCAGTCAACCGCTGATCGTTCCCCTTATGGGCGTGGTTCGATCGATTTTAAGAGTTTTGCTAATAGTTCCAATTGTCTCCAAAATCGGCCAACTTATTATTTACCTATCTTATTAGATATTTTCAACACAATCGTTGCATTCTAAAGAAACAATTCAAATTATACGGAGATGGCTCGTTCCAATCGCAACGTGCTTTAAAAAGTTTGGCGGAATTTATTTTTTCAAATGTATCTCTCCCTGGTTTTCAAGGATTAAACATTGTTCTGTTTTAAATTACCGGACAGAAGTGATGAGACTCCATAGTTGAGTTTTTGGAAAATTTTGATTTGGCTTCAGATCACACAAAACTGTTTGTTGCTTCTATGTTAAATAGGGTCAAATTGATTGTTTTTGTGATTTGAAGGCTCAAATAGCTTAGAGAATTTTTCCAAAACATCAACTTAGGGGCAGTCACTGATCACGGGTTTTCTGTCGCGTAGTAATCCGAATGACATCGAATCAGGTTCGTAACTTTTTGAATTTGCCCATGAATGGCTGTAAACGCAAAACAATAAGTGCGCGAAATGACATTTTTGAAAATAAAGTGGTATTACAAATTGTAGATCACCAAAGTTCCTTGGGTGATGATTTTGCTGGAACGATATTTTAAGAACTATGGTTTGATTTGCAACACACACATGTAGAGATAATCATAATTTTAATGAAAACTTTTAATTTTTTCTATAACCCGCTGGTTGGTCAAAAATCAGCCATAGTTGCTAATATCGTTTTTCAAGCAATTCTACAAGGAATCTTTGGTGATATTTAAATTTTCATAATTATCACTGTTTATATTTCAACAAATTGGGTCATTTTCGCCGCATCTATTTTGTCGATTTCATGCCAATCAGGCGAATTCAAAAGTACGACCGAATTCAGAATGTGCACCACGGGCCGTAGGGACTTGTACATTCGAATTGACGTTTCTAGGATTTCCGACAAAAAAGCCGTATAAAACGTCAAAACACCCTTTTTCGCACATTCAACGAGATTGCTGACCCGAGGCAATCGAAAAAAAAACAGAAACGAGTTCTAAATCAGTCATTTTTGGATTTCTCACCAATCTCAATGTTCCGATTTAAGCTCTGGATCCTTGTTTCTTGAAAAAAGATGAGGGACTCTGTTAACGCGGTACCGAATGGTTTAGGGGGTGGTACTAACTATCTATATGGAATGTCCAGATCAAGAATAGTCTTTTCGAGAAATGTTTTCAAAAATTGTCTAGGTCTGATTTGTTGGCGTTACGAAGCCAATGAATCCCTCAAAAATCACTCACCACACCGTTAATCATTATTTTTTTAGAATGCTTTTTCTTTATCGAAATATCTGATTCATAGCTTCAATTGAATTGAACTGATGCTTCATACTATATTATGTGTGGAATAGACGTGTCCAAAATCGCCAGATCCTAGTGCGAGCCCAACGCTTTAGTATAAGGGGAATATTTTTCTGTCTCTTCTATATTGTGTACGATTCCCTTCAAATTTACTAGTCTTGAAAATTTTACCGAAACAGTCAATACTTACGTGTAATGTTTTTCAATTTGAGCAATAGACGAAAATAATTTCCATATTCATTTAAATTTTTCTTGAAAAAAATCCTTATTGGGTGGGCGTGTAAAAGATTCTGTTCTCTATCGTAAGATAACATGATAGAATATGGGCCAAAACGGTTAATTCAACCGAGTTGTATCACGACCGGTTCGATAACGCGAAAAAACTTTTTAAATGCTTGTCGAAAATTTCATTATAAATATTATCCATATTCGACTACGGTTTTTATGGTTTTTGGTTCAAGGGACAGATTGTGTATATTCATTTTGTCCGCTACATCTTTTATGGTTATTAATTTAAGTCAAAATTCCCTTTTTGTTCGCTTAGACTTAAGATTTTTTAGAGATTTTCAAAAAGTGCGAGGTTTTGCCCGTTTTCCGCTAAAGATAGATGAGTCACTGCTTTGGCAACCACAGATATTCTCAGTATCGTAAGGGATTTTCGTTAGGATTTTCGTGAGGGCTAATGTTTGAAAAAAAGTCACGCGTCGGTTAATAAGAGAGGTTAAAGTAACCTTTTTATGTTTTTAAATGGTTATAGCCAATATTTGAATGAGACTTGAGTCAAAATGTAATAGTAAATTTCTGCCTCCCTTATTCTGTCGCTTATTCTGTTTACACCTTATAAATTAGTTGATTAGTTCTATCTAATTTACAATAAATCCTTTTCCGATTTCATTTTGGTTTCACTTGTTCCAGTGTACCTAGATCGGATTTCTTTTGTGCTCAATATATCGGGCTAATTGAAGGATGGCCAGTCAACATCTGTTACCATTTTGTTCTTTTCTGCATTACAGATTTTAGGCAATTTGGCATTCTAGCGTTCTCCGAGTCGATTTCTACCGGCTTAAGATTTTCGGGTTCGTGTTGCGCCCATTTTTTTATTTTGTATCCTTTCGACATTTTTATTGTGCATTTTTGTTCTAGTTGTTCAAGAATTGGAGATTTTTCTAGTATACTTTTTCCTTCGAATTCCCCAGTCCAGTCGAATGAGCAGAAATATTTCGACAATTTCATCGCAGTTTTCCCAAGTATTCCCATTCAAATTCAGATGCAGTCGCGGTAGGGATCCTGTTACTAAAGTGAATGGTATAATACAATTTTCAAATTAAAGTGTTTGGTTATTTTCGGACTTCGGTTGCCCTTAGTAGGACGACCGGCGCAAATCTGACTTTCGAATGATAGAGGTTTGATAGTTGAGCATAAAAATGAGCATTTTTTTTTCTTTGAGGTTGCTTGGACGGTCTGGGCTGTTAATACTGGGGTGCTGGTGGTTGTCCTCGTATCGCCAGTTCCAAGACCGTTTATAAAAGTCGATTCATTTTCATAGTATTCCTACGTTTTTGTAAGCTTTTGATTTATTCAAATCACATCATCATAATAATAATCGAATCCCATGAGAAAAAACTGTTGTAATATGATAAGTGCGGATTAGAATATTTTTTGAAACCCAAATAAATGAAATAATCAATCATTTTTTAATTAAATATTTGTCGAAAATCGACAAATACGACTTATTTTCATCAAAAACAATTTCGATTATAGATTGTCTATAATTGTATACCTTATTATTCGAGAAAACTACTGTACTGTTCTAAAAAGTTATCAAAAAATATATTTTGATTCCTTTGCCTAAGTTTAGTTGTTTTCACTCTTCAGGAAATCCCCAGACTAGTTCTATCTGTATCACCATATACAATATTCAATCGCTTAACTCCGAGCAGATACCTTTGAAGGCTAAAGCACTTTAATCAGCCAATGACGGAAAAATAATGCAGAACATTCTCCTTTTGATACATTTTTTGAAATTCACAATGTAATCTAAAATATTTCCTAACATTTTTTCGAATACTAGGTGTTCAAATTGTTGTGATGTGTGTGTTGATGGTTGAAAGGCGATTTTCGCCCGTTAGCACAAAGGCTTTGCTTTAAGAAATATCTAAAAAAAACATGCAAAAAATTTGTAGATTGTCTCTTCGGAATACATTATAAGAAATTTTGCAAGGATGTCAAAAAATACTTATTTTTTTTTGGAGATTTTCACATTATTACGGGGTTGATTTGTGAGATTTTTTCCATATTTTTTCTAATAAAATTTAAATGCAGGACTATTTCGTCAATTAAAATTTGAAATAGCAGTTTTTAGGAAAGTTGTTTTGTCCATGGTTGACATCAACACATATGGTTAATTGGTATACAGGAATAGATATTATTTTTCAGACTGTGTATTTCAAAAATTACTTTTAATGTATTTCAATCAAAATATTCTTAATTATTAAAAATTTAATATGGAGCAATCTAATATTGGTGCGCACAGAGTCTACTGATTAGGTATATTTCGACCCAGAAATTTATCGAGTGTTACTAATATGCGTTTTATAGGGGAAAAATAAAATTTTGTGATAGGAATTGTGCTAGATTTTTTCATAAAATTTATAGAACCTATTGTGTATGGAGTGTGTTGTTGTATTTTATAGAACTAAATCAGAGAGAGTTGAACGAGGATCCTTGGTGAAGTCTGATTTTCAATAGCTGTGTGTGTGTGAATTATGAACACCATGTGAAGCTGGTATCACAGTGAAATATTGCTTGTACTTGCTCTTATAAGTTAATATTGCTAGAACTAAATAATTCAAAAATTCTAGAATGTATAAATGATTGATGCAAAATATATTCGCTTGACGTTTCCTTATGCAAAAAATATTTGAACTCGAACTCCTTGGCTTTCTGTAATCCGCTTGAAAGCCTGTGTGTGTAGTCGTTGTGGCCTTGCGGAACTTTTTTTTGTCACAGGTGTGTTACGTTTTGCTTCCGAGGAATAATTTTGATTCCAATTTGTGAATTAAAAATTTGTTTAGTCCAAGTTTGTAGGAAGTGTTTATTAGTACAATTTGCAGAAGAAAATAGCTTTAGTTGTGTGGCATATCTTGGAGCAAAAATTTTTTTTGATGTTGAAATTTCAAAATATCTTATTTCGATGTGTGTGTGGATAAATGAGTTATGTTTAAAAAATATAAATTTGTAAAGATACGACAGAGTATCTCAATATCAGACCAAAAGTATGAGTGAACAAGATCTGCGCAGTTAAATTATGGAGATGAACTATATATCTTCCTGGAGAACCTCCATGACGTTAGTATCACGTGGTTTTAATTACTTGCTTTTCACGTTTTTTTCTAGAAACAGATTAAACAGATAAATTTTCTAGAATATGAAAGGTTTTTTTTCGAAAATTTACTGTCAAAACTTGATCAGTAAAGAAAAATTGCAAGGTTGATCTATAAGAGTTTTCTGTCAACAACGCTCAAAAATAGCCTCCTGTAGTGTGATCGTGTTGTCTCGGCGGAACTTTTTTTTATATGCTTCGGAGGGTTAAACAATTTTTCAAAAAAAACATTCGGGAAAATTGCGATAATTTTTAGTGCAACAAGTTTCGCGAGCAAACTGACATCATATTATATATATGACCGGTTAACCCGTAATCAGCAAACATACCGATTGCTAGCTACTTTTAGGTTGCTCTGAAAAAAACACGCCATTAATAGTCATGGGATTCCGGAAATTTGAAAACTCTTTGGTCGAAAAGTAATCAAATGATGACCAGACTCGTATTTTTCAGCAGTATCGAACTTTTTATATCAATAACGGCGCCCCCCTGGGCATTTTCCCACTTTTTAGCCAACATTTTTATATTATTCGGGTTTTGAAAACGACTCTTCTCATTGAGTTCCTAGATAGCTCAATCTAAGCACAAATATTTAGAAAGATAAATTAGAAAAAATGGTCCGAATCAGACATTGTTTCCAATTTTTTAACAAAAAACTGATAATTAAACAATTTCAGTAATGTCAGAAAAAAATAAAATGGTCCGATTCGGACCAATTTGTTTTTATTCTACTATTCACTAGATACTTGTTCTCAGTTTGAGCTATCTAAGAACTAAATCGAATGAGTCGTTTTCAAAAGGCGAATTATAGAAAAATTTTGGCTAAAAAAGTGGCAAAAAATGCTCAGGGGGCCCCGTAATCGATATACACAAAAATGAGTTTCAGTATTTTCTGGAGTTGTCCGGTAAAGGCCGTCCTATGTAACTCCTTAATTTAGGGCTTTCATAAAAATTCGTATATTTTGGCAAATTTTTATTATAAATCATCAAATTTATATCCCGCCTATTATTTCTCGTGTTTTCTTATTATTTCACAAAATCAGAAGTCTGCAAAAAATACGTTTCTGAATTGCATCTTAATTATACTACTATTCTCTTAAATTTATCATTGACACATTTCATCCAAAAATAGTTCACGTTTGGTAGGCTAAGTTACAGAGTGCACTGTAATTAAGGACCAATCATCGCGCTTTATGGGTTACCTAATCATGAAAATAAATCAATCTTAATAAAATGTGATTAACGAGGGGGAAAACATTGAACGGTTATTATTACATGATTTTCAACAATAAATAATCTTCTGAAAGAAATAAAAATTGCAATAAAAATAAAAGAATTCAAAAAAGTACATGTGTTTGGAACGTGCCCAAAAATATTTTGTTGTTAGAAATTGTTTATCAAAATGTGAAATATTTTATAAAAAAAGTATTTCATGTTATTTTTTTATGAATGACATTATTTGTATGAATACAGCCCCCGCCTGTATTCAGCCTTTACACATAAATAGCCAATATTGTAAATACAATTTCTCACTTAAAAATAACCTTTCACATTTTTTTTTTAATTTCACATAAAGTTTATGAATAAGGTTATTAACAAAATTTTTAGAAAATTTGAAACGTTATTTTTTTTAAAATCGACATATTTATTTTTGCTCGGCATTTTTTCGCTACTGAAAATTCAGAATATTTTTAGTTTAAAAACTTATTCGGAAATGTCATAGCTGAAATTTTTACGAAAAGTCTACATGTAACATGTTGAAGTAAATTTCGTTCAAACGTAAAGGTTGGTAGAACTGGTTTGAATCAAAAAATTATTTACACGGACAGTTTGGAGATTCAAACTGTCCGTTAGTTTTTAACAGGAAATTTAAATGCCCGTTTAAACGCACGTTGGTAGGACTTTTTGACCCCCACTCGTTCTACCAACCTTACCGGTCGAACGCACTTCACTGTAACATTTTCAGAAAATATGTAAACTAACGTGCCCTGAATGAGAAACACTCGGTGTGTCAGGTTCACGAACCTACGCACCCTATTCTGTATTTAAGAGCAGCCAATCACAGGCGCGGATTCAAAAGCGTGGTGTGTGAAACACATTTTTTTACCGTTATTACATTTTTCTAACAAGTTTTGAAACTACAAATAATCTGGTTATCTAGAAGTGCCCAATAAACTGCCGAACAAAAAAGTATTTGTCGATTTAAAAAAATTACATTTCATATTTTTTTCATAAATTTTATTCAAAATTAATTTGAAAATTTCACACGTAAAGTATGTGTTTTTTAGACCCGAAATGGCAACTTGCTGTGAATGAAATTCCCGCCAATGAAAAATAGCAACTAGGCGCATTATATTTTTGAACCCTCGCAATCGACGATAGCTCGGTTTTCAAAATATAATCCACCTAGTTACCATATTTTATTGGCGGAAATTTCCTCCACAGCAATTTGACATTTCGGGTGTCAAAAAAACACATACAGTCAACAACCTCTAACTGGAACACTCCTAACTGGAACACTTCCTCTAACTGGAACGCTTTTTTAGGGTCGGTCTATTTGTCTCTAACTTGAACAGTAAAAAAATGTGCTTTTTGAACTTATCTACAGTATCTTTTTGGTCTGATCTACAGTATCTACAGAACTGATCTAATGTATATTATGAACAGCATATATTTTTAAAGGCTCCAAAAAGGCGAAATCCCAGATTTTTTTCGTTTTCCAAAAATTTGTACAAATTATTATGGCGTTTGTAAACAAATTAAGACGTTAAGGCGTTTGTGACATATTATTACATTTTTTGAATTCTAGAAATGGCACTAGATTAAATTTCAAAAAGCCTAACGTGATAATAATATCATTGATAACTCATATAATCATATAAAATGAGTGATAAAAAACTA
>SCLH01001383.1:69265-89073 GCA_004367855.1 Oikopleura vanhoeffeni
ATAAAATATGAAAATCCAACTCAAAAAAGATAATATCCTTGATTGTGCCGAAGATCCCATCCATTTTGATCCACACCAAACAAATTATGAATAGGATAAGTGGGCATACTATTTATGAACGTGTACCACACGAAAGCCTTTACCCTAAGTTATAGCTTCTCTTTTACTATGGTGTTCTAAAAGCATTACAAGTGATTTTGTGACAGATTTAAAATTTCAGATTTATTTTCCTCCAAAACAAAATGAAAATTACAAAAACTATCATAACCGCAGAAAAAATTGTTCCGAAAAACTGATTTTAAGTGACCATAACTAATATCACGCTGGATCATTAGTGGGCGATCTCAATATCTGTGGATGAGTACCTAGAAGCAGTCATCTCTTGAACGAGCGGAGAATTGCACTAAAACCAGACCTTATCCATTCCTGTGCCCAAAGATAATTTTAATAATGATGCCAAGCCATATCAGGAACTAGTCTAGGGACTCACATGTCAAACGCTATGCAATATTGGACAGGAAAAAATGTAGACTGACATCAAATCTGCAAGAATGCAAATATGTTCTGAATGTTCCCACTAATAGTAAAAATTGCGCCTAGAAACACTCAAAGGCATTGAGGAAAAACCATGAAAAATAAAATTGATTGGAAAAATCTCTAAATAATGAACACCACATGCTCATCAATATCGTTTATTGAAAAATAAGCCAATTTTTTGAAAAAAACGGCAATTAAAAAACTTCCGAGCGACATGAAACCAGAAAGAGTTGAACATGGAATATGTGAAAAATGACCAAAATTACAAGTGATATTGCGAAGCCGCACTTTTCAGCTAATAAAATCTACCTTTATCTACCCTTATATATACACCGCATTTTATAATGTGTTTTAAATATTGCGGGTCTTTCGCCAGCGGGGGAAATCGAAACAATCAATAATAAAACTAACAAGAGCTTTTTCCTGTTCGGTCAAACATATAGTTTTACGGAGAACCCGCTGGTTTGGAATAAAATGTTTTGGGTATAATATCCCAATAAATACACCTACTATTTGGGTTTAACTACTTTAAAAAATTATTCAATTAACTCATTTTTTCAATTCTCAAAAATTTTTTTGTATGTAACATTTCTATTATTCTACAAAAAACTAACATTATATTCAGTGTTCTGCCACGACGTTCATCCGGAATGCCTTAATGAGAAGATGGATCCAGAACTGATTAAAGAAAATATGCGTTGCGTTGGTGCACTAAACAGGGACGCAGATGTATCCTGCTCTCAAGATTAACGAAATTGATGATGGGAAAGGCTTAATTCCCATACGACGAAGCTGATATAACGGAATATACTTCTATCACACAAAAGTTCTTCTCTCAGATGAGTTACATGGATGAATGCGTGAATACAAATGGCTATGCTAGGTCCTGGAATTTGAGCCCAACCACTGATAAACATGCTTCATACCATTTGGAAGAGACGAAGAAGCTGACGATGATACAAAGTAATGGTGCAAATTCACAAAATCTCAAATCTGAATGAGTAGTCCATGTGTGGTAAG
Organism: Oikopleura vanhoeffeni; assembly: GCA_004367855.1. NCBI lineage: Eukaryota > Metazoa > Chordata > Appendicularia > Copelata > Oikopleuridae > Oikopleura > Oikopleura vanhoeffeni. The sequence goes on from SCLH01001383.1 coordinate 70,823, forward strand.
GCACTAATTGGATTACGCCCAAACAAAAGGGAGATATCAAAACAAAATCGAATTTTGGAATGAGTTGCCTGAGTAAAACCAAAATTGAACCTCAAAACTGGACAACAATTGAAATGCCGAAATTCTTTCATTACTAACTCAAAAAGCCAAAACTGGGAAAATGCAAGAAATTGGCAATTCTCCGGTGTCACATTTGATAGGTTAAATCTACGCAATCGCAACCCCATCCTTTGCACAAACATTTTTCCATTTCTGATAATAAAGGAATGACCCATGCCGTGCACTACCATCTCCGAGCTAGTACTGCAACTAAGGCCAAGAACAATCGTGAGGCAAGAGGCGATACAACGCAGGAACATTGTTGCAAAAATTGAAAAATATTCTTGCCAGTCTGAAATAGTTTACCAATGCTGCCAGCGGAGTGTCATGAATGTGCCTATATGTCACTACGGAGTCGCTAATCAAAGTTGGCACTCAAAAATGCTGCCTAATGACCTTGCCGCGACTTGGGAATTTGACGAACCTTCAGCATTTCGCACTTACGCGATTGAAGATTTGTTGACACATAGCAAGTGACAATTTAGACATTCCGCATCCAAAGTAGAAAATGGGGTAAAGCATTAATTTAACGCTCGGTGGGGGCAAAGTGAAAATATGATGTTATTGGGCAGCCAACTCACAACGTTATCAAAAGTTCGAAATGCATGCCTCTCCAATCAACTTAATGAAATCTGCTTGGTTTTTAACTGACATCAAGTAACTGGCATTCAATCAAGCGACCTGCCCTCTAGAAATTCCAAAAACTTGATTCAAATGGGAAGATGGACATGGTAATTTTGACACTATGGTGAGTCATGCAAGAGCTCATAAACTTCACGCCATCTTCTGTACCACTTTCGGTGAAGAAAATGGTAACCACTGACATCCATGTCTCGAATAGTCCTAGTTAAAGATGTGGATCCAGATTCACTTGCCTTTATTACTTCCTAAATTCGAAAAAATCAAAATGAATAAGGCAGAGTGATATAGAATCAGAAACTAAAAGAGTTCACAAAACACCCCATAATCTTTTGCTCACCGAAAATGATGAAAACCTCTCCTCACTAAGAACTCTAGGTAAATAGGTATTTTTTTAAACAAGTGAGGTCACTTTTAATCATACAGGAGGATTAAATTATGACTCCCGTACTCTGATGAGAATTGTGCTCGAGTAATTGTCTCCTTTTTTCGAACTGAGAAATCTGTCATGACCAAAATATTCATCATGTTTTCGAGCACACTTACGTCCACTCCCTTATTTGCATAAGATTCTGCAAAAAGAACTTTCTAAACAAACCCGCTACGACCAAATTCCATCCTTAGCAAGAGATATCCCCAATAATAAAAATAATTTAGGCCCTAAAAAGGCATTAAGGAAACGTTCAATGAAAACACCATAAACTGAATAAACAAAGAACTTCCTCTGGAGAAGAAAAACATCTAAAACTAAAATCGTACAAATAAAATTTTCTTAAAAACAGGGGATACCAGGACACATTCTAAATCTCGCAAAGACATTAAGCATCAACATCTACAGCCAAAATGAAATTGAAATATTAGCAACACAAAAAAGTGCTGTTTAAAATATAAGTGAATGATATTATCTGAAATAAACGAAACCACCCCCAACCCCCAGAAAATACATTCTAATCAATAATCTCATTTCAATCAAAACTGCTAGATTTCATATGGCCGAAAAGGGACACTTCATCTGACAGCACAATAATGTTCTTGGCGATATTGTGACAAAATTTTTACAGTATTGAAAGTCTTCGGGAAGAACTGACCTAAAACTTTTGAAAAACTCGAGGTGAATTGATGTCAATGCAAGTTACTCCTGAGGATGCTACGCGAGTCCAATACCTTAAGGATCCTGAATTTTTTTACTAGCGGGTTCGCAGAGGAACATCTATCGATCCATGAGGCGAAGTTATGCCCAATCTTGGGTTTCAAAATTGAAAGACGTAAATTGATTTGATAGATGTCGTCTTAATAACAAGGACCTATCCTGAAACTGCGCTATCATTCGCATAGAATGATTTAACCCCCTTACCAGTCCGAGGCGCTAACATATTGTCATTTCAGACTCGTTGGTTTCCACTTTCGTTTTGGATGGACGGAGCGGAATTAAGTGGCATTGCAACCTTGAAAAATCTGAATATAAGGACTATCCGCAATACTAACACAAATTGTAGAATTTAAATTCTTCTTTGAATTCAAAATTTTAACGATAAAACTGAAAGCAGAGTGCCAAAAACATTTCAGGAATGTGTATGTTTCTCTGCTATTTGCTCATCTGCTTTTGTGTCGTTTCCTCCGTACATCAGTAGAATTGATTTTTGTTCGATTTTCACCGTAGCAGTTTAGATCCTGACTTATCTTTTCCTCAGTGCCACTAAGAAGGAAAATCATAGTGTCGATTTAAGTAATGCTTATTTTGTTTACGTCTTGCAATTTAATGGTTCTCTTTTTTGCTTCTATCTTTTGAGAATACAGACATAGGTACCAAATGTCAAAAATCAAAATTAATAAAGATAATTACATTAATAAATTTTTAAATAATTATCCTTTGAGTGTCTTTAACAATGACACAAGACATATAGCGGCATCTCAAATAATTTTTATATACTGATCCCCTTAGTAAAATGTAATTTTGAATTCCATAAACGATACCAAAAAAAACCAATACTTTTAGTCTTCACAGTAATAAGAGTCAAATAATTTTTCGTGACTCAATAAATAATAATTTTTCCTCTCTTTTTTTGAGCGGCGTATATTAAATCAATATTTAATAAATCAAATTTAAGACGTTTAATGAATCATATTAGATGTTCTCTGGAGCTTCATTATTAATTATCATGTCCTGCATAAAATCTTCTGTAAAGTGTAGCTGTACCAATCGAAATAACAATCATCCGCGACATTAAAGTTTTAAAAATGACTTTTATTTTGCAATGAGACTTTCTCTATAAAACTTTAAAGATAACAGTTTTTAAACAATGGATTTTGCAGCAATAAAAGCAGATACGCAGCTCCGTCGTAGTAATGATCATCACATGTCCGCATAGCAATCCTAAAATTAAATTAAGTTAGGGACTACAAAATTAAAATTCATAAAAAAATGCTTTTGTCAACCATTATTGTATTCTGGGGCTCTTAGAAGTGTCTCTTTCTCTCTAATATCGTTACGGAGACGAATAAAAAGTTAATAAATACAAAAGTAAACACAGCCTTTTTTCCTTTTATAACACGTTTATACTCATAATAGAGAATTCTATGAAACAACAGTGAGTAAAGAGATCTAATAAGAACCAAAAATCTAAAAATTTTTAATTAACACACTCTCCTCTAACAAGCTCGAAACAATAAATTTTCCCACACTATTTTATATTTATTTTTATTTTTCCATTATAGAAAAGAGCGAACAATTCTTGGGTCAGATCAAAGTTAAAATTCATTAACCTAATAATTCCTACCTCTTGTTTTCAATTGCTAAGTTTCTCCAATAGTCATCTTTAACTGTTCTACTACGAATAATCGTATATTTCTTTTTATCATTGAAACGATAAAGCAAGAGTAATACAATACGATATAGTTATTATATATCCAAAATGTTACCCTCCTTTAGACAGGGAGGACCGGTGATGGCTTGTGTCCGTGTGACCCCCAGTTATATCATACCAAGTTATTCTACCGATATAGACTAACTTAATGAACCAATTTGACGGAAAAGGGAGGGAATAGACTAGTGCCTAATCTCTAAGTTTAACATGTAAATAATTATGTCTGAGAAGGGTTGAATGGAAAATGAAACTAAAATCATTATTACAACATATCATTGTGAATGTAAGTTTTGTACCTATTTCCTTTCTTCACTCTTACAAAATGTACGCAGGGTGAAGCACATGTGGTATCGTACTTGTCTTTCATAAATGAGTCTAATCAAATCACCTACGGTTACTGGGACTTCGACGCTCCAAGCACAGTATACCAGCAATTTTGGGGCAACTTGCATGTATAGCAAAATCGCAATGAAAATATAATTGGCTCGGTGAATAAACTTGTAAGGAAAAAGAAATTTCCAATTCTATATGACTCCTCCTGTCTGAGTCTTTTCTCTTACTGGCAATTCTCCGCTATAAACCGGGCCCCCTCTGACTTGATACCACTCACACATTGGGCACGTGGCGTTGACAGTTTTAAGCCCACGGAAAGAACTCTTTGAAGGAAATTTCCTTTAAATCCCACTTCGAGCTCAGCCAAATATGCAATTACCCGTACATAGACAATACAAAAAATTTATCACATCGTAATACCAGAGCAATTTCTCTCTCAAGTCATAGGTCATGCAAATGAAGACATTGGTACTGAGCGTCCACTTCGATCTTGTCGAGTGAAATCGATCAAATTATGATAAATGGCATCAGTCTCTTAGACCATAGCGTAAAAACCATTTGCTGCTCATAAAAGCGAACACTGATGATCTCGCTTTCTTGATAGTATAAGCAAAGACACAGCGATATAGGTACTTAAATTCAAAGCTCGACGTAATATTGAGGTTGCATCCACTCCATGGCATTCGAGCTGATTCGCTGCTTTGGCTTACTCTAAAAATAACTTATGACAAAAATTGCCTTCTAAACTTTGTAAACCAAAACTTTTTGAAGAAATATTCGAAGTTAAAAGCCTTCTTTTAGCGTTTTTTGATGTTTAGTCTTATATAAGTATCTTGTGACTAAATTTTGCTGGTAAATGAAAAATGAGGTTAGTTGCTTACTTTGTGTGTGTTTTTTTTGGGTTGTTAATTTTCTTTCTTTCTCATACATAGTTGTAAATATTCAACTTTCTCGAGTACACAATACATTAGATAATCGCTTACATACTTTGCTAGATTTGTTCTTACAACTTAATGCTAAAGATAAAATTGGAATATATACACTAATTTCTTACACACAACCTCATTAGGCTGGCTGACAATAATCCTCAGCGCCATTCAGGTGGTAATAAGGCACACCATACCTCAGGACTTGACTGACTAGTGTAAGAAACTAATACCAGCCGCAATGTTGCATCCAACTCAGTCTGCTTATCACGAGCGTCGCGACCCGATATAATCACATGATCGTTTCCTCATGTTCATCGGGAAGACCTCTTCCGTACTTTTGCGGAAGATGGCCGCAAATGATTTTCGACGGGGCGATAAACATATGAGTTCGATTATGACAACCTAAGTCCCTGATACAACGACTGTCATAATAACGCTGTCATATCACCATTAAGAATGCAATATTCTTAGGATTGGTCTGGCCTCTCAATCGCACCACTGACGCTGACCGTATAATAAAACACCAACCCAGTGATGAACCTCCAGTTGTCCAGCAAAAGATGAACATACAAATAAAATTATAAGCTTTGAATAATTCCTACTACGTTATCCTTACTGACTTTCATATGGGAATTAAATTAATCTCTGTTTATTGCTGACACCCCCCCCCCTCCCCCCCCCCCCCACATAAAGTCCTAGGTAACGCTCTAGAAGACAGACGTAAATAGATGAAAACAGCATTTATCACTGTTGAACACTATTTGCGGCAATTTTTAAATAATATCTATAAATCTTCACAAACTCTTTGTGCTTATATGTTGAAAATAATATTTTTCAACTTTCTCTCTTGCAAATTTTGCTTAACCTTATACTTGTGTAAATCCATCTTTAGGACTGAAAAATTAACATAGAACAAAGACGAGAAATTTGAGTTCCGACAGTAAAATGCTACTCAAAGTCGAGTACATTGCAGCATTGTAGGCCGTGGAACCAAGCATATCGGACAAGCCCGACCGAATTGTAGACTCCATCGACTGTACACATAGACCAGTCGACATCCGCCCGTGCGTCTTTATGACATTTTGAAGTCGGTTCCACCTTTACTAGCTACCGCTGCCTATCTGATCTCGAGGATCGAAATTGTTTCCCGCGACAAATGACGTCGCTCAAAACACAAATTCCTTGAAACTTATGGAACGCCGGACCCTCCGGTATGAAAGGCGAGTAAGGGATCTGATGCCTCGTAGATTGGACGGTTCCCAAGATCGTATCGCTAAGAACCTTTTGAAGTCATCAATCTTTCCAATTGCGGAGTCTGACAGAAACTTAATAATCCTCCGATTCTTAGAGAGCGCTTTATATGCCATTCTCAAGTATTGGGTTAGAGTACGCTGCACTGTATGACTTAGATATCGAGTCTACTTTGCATCCCCGAATTCTAAACCAACATCTTCTACATTAAGATTGGACCGGTATTCTAACACTGAATTTAAATAATTTTTAAATAATAACAATGCAAGAAGATTCTAATTTCTATGTTAATATACATAATAAGATCATAATTTGTTTCATCAATATATATATTCTTTTATTTATGTTATTTTTTTTATAATATAATATTTTTTTTTCATGAATTAGATAAAGAATGAAAATAATGAAATAATACTACTCAGAATGTCTTTCGGCATCTGGGGTCGGTCTCAAGGAGAGTCTGCGAACATCAATAAGTGGATAATTAAAAAAAAATCATTAATAAAATAAAAAAAAACTATGAAACACACTCTGACTTAGTATAGGTGACATAATGATTTTTACCCCATACTCTCTCTCGTCATATCCCCTCTTCTTTTTTCATATCTATATATGAAGTATGATGAGCTTTAAGTATCACAAAGGTTTTGTAAGTGGTTAACTTACATTCAGATACAAATCAAGATATATCCGGTAGACGGGCTGCTTGTCAGATTAGATTCATTTCCTGCTTAAGTGTTGAATTTCCTCTCATTTTCACAGCGCACGTATCTTTGGCAAGATACTATGACGATAAATAACTTTATTGAAAGTGTTTAAAAAGTTGTATAGTAAGATGACATGAAAGTACATAAGGATCGGAATGCTAGCTGTCTTTCTGTCTCTTGTGTATCCCTTAATCGACTTTTCGTTATATCCCGCCCTACTAACTTAAAACACTGCACACATTCCTAATTCGGGGCCGGATTTGACCAGAGTGTGAATGAGGATAATGTAATTAAATATAAATTAAACTATATTTAATTACTCGCACTTTGGTTGTGTTCGTGGCCAAATCCTTCAATACAAAATGCTCAACGTTTTGGGGCCGTAAGACCGATATTAGATGTAGTGCAGTAGCTGAGTATTAAAGAACGCAAAGGTTTCAGTCTGAGGTTAAGTAATAAGACTTAACGTTTCATTAAGGTTAAAAATATTTATCAGCTGTTGAAGCTTGGCTGGGGTTAAGCTCCACGCTTATATCAATAAATTCGATATCAGCCAAGTATTCAAGTACTTTTATTGAGATAAAGTAAATGAAACATTATGGTCCCTATTTCGCAAACTTTTTCAAAATAAGATAATTGTATTTCCTTACTTCAGTAATACTGCTGAATAGGATACAATTTTCAGCTCAAAATGGAAAGCGTCGTATACCGTAGAGTTTTGATGAAGTTGTGCAATAGCGGAACGAGTCTGCTCCGAAATCTACTGCCATCAGCAATAAAACTTAAATCCCCCCAATCAGATTTGACCAGGTATAGAACCAGAGTTATAATCGCTTAAATTTTTTGCAGTCATCCATGTCGTCCATCATATACTCGCGTAATATACAGCGCTCATATCGTGTATCAACACATTATGTCAAAAGAAAGAGGCATACTTATCGCCCAAATTCAGAGACATTCCGCAAACTTAAATTTCAAATTAGTAATTTCAAGATTGAAGTAAGAATGAGCCTTTATTAATAAGTAAGGGGTAAAAGCACACTAATAAGCTGTACATCTACATTCTACTCTCATTTAATCTCAAAATATAATAATAATTTGTTTTCAAATTTGTCAAAATTAGTTTTAATTAAAATAAAATTTTATTTTTTATTTTTTTTATTATAAATAAGTTTTCTCTTGTTTCTTCTTAAGTTAGTTTTCAAAGGATAAAATAAAAAGTGTTATTTTCCTAATTTGGTTTCAAAAAATACTATAAAATTTTTTTTTTCAGTCATTCAGGGTGAAAATACAGACTGTAGCATATGGAAAGCATACTGGTGAAATATCTAGTACATCCTATGCATCATTCTATAGCTATATAATGTATAGATTCTTATATTTTACCGTTTGCAAATCTTCAATATTAGTGTAGGGTAAACAAATGCTCAACTCATCCTCGTCTGTAAATCCCAAGTTCTGAAATAAATCAGAGAGGTCGATCAACCTCATTACAAAAAATTAAAATCAATTTTTTCAATCCTAGTTTTCAAAATACTAGTCTTTGCACAACTTGCTGCCGTAAATTCTGAATGAGGTATTTTTGAACAAATTTAATAAACTGAAATTTAATTTTAAAGATAAAAACACTCTAGAAAACAAATGTATTTTACTGGTAAAAAAACCGGTATTAAGATAATAAGTGTTTACAAAGTGTGTAAAATAAATTAAACTTTATGCTTGGTAATAACAAGCAATTTTTATATTCGCGGAAATTCAGTTTCCTATTTTATACTAAGACCGCTCCGCAAAGAGATACCAAATAACTCTAATAAATATAATATTTTCAATAATGAAATTTAAAAAAAAATTTTTTATGCAATGTAGTAATTCTAATATTATTTTAAAATTATCATTATTCCATTCAAATGAACTTCCATTAAACAATATTTGTTATATAATATAAATAATATTTACACATGTATTTTTACATGTACTTTTTCTCAAAAGTAAAGTACATGTACGATCTACCTAATGGGAGTAGTGTATCGTTTCTAAAAAGTTTTTTTTTCAATTTTCAACAAAAATTAGTGGGGTGTGGGTTTTTGTATTTTTTTCCTGTTTCTCATCAGGGGTATTGTAGGATTTTAAACTTGTTTAAATAATGATAAAATGTCAAATAGGCTTTTTTTTTTGCGATTGTAACACTATAACAAACAAGAATTTCATCCGGAAAATTAAAATTAATTTAATTTTTTCTCAGTAAACACCGGGCGAAAAAGACACGCTAGAAGGCCTTCAATTACAGCAACTAGCTCGTTAATTGATACGTTCATTAGGAGAGTGCACTAAGCTATTATAATCAGGGAAATTTCAGAAAAAAAAGTGAGATTTTTTCTACTATAAAAAATAAAAACATAGCGAATTAATAAATAGCAAATTTAAAAGGCAAATATTCTGAACCATTTTCGAAAACAAATTTAATTATATTTACAATTTCATTTAATGCTAGGACACAGCGGGGAAAACACTGGATCGTCTCGTCAACAAATCCAGCTAAGTCAATCTGTGTTCCTAAACACTGTAAGCTACTTGCATTTGTTTTGCATGAAAAAGCTAAAATTTAAATCAGGCCTACAAAATGCTAATCTTATACAGTTAAATGCATTCCTCTACTGTTCAGGCTAAAAAGTGAGATTTCGGCCATCTAATACGTGTCTGGAATTACTGAAAGTCAGAAAGGCAAATGATAGTCTAATAAATCAGGGGAATTCACAAAAGTCTCTCTGTCCTCTGATTGGACACATTGTTTTATGACTTTCTTACTAGTCATGTTTTGGATGGCGACAGAGAGCAACAGAGGTTCACTAAAACTAAATATAAAAAAATTATTTTTTTTTCTGTCTCTAATAATCATTTTGAAATTGTGATTAATGTAAAATTTTTTGATAGTTAATTTTAAACATAAAAAAAAGAGAGAATAAACTTAATTTAAAATTAAATTTAAGTAAACTAAAAATAATGAAAATAAAACTTATAATTTCTTTAAACTCGATGAAATTATAAGAATCTGGTTAGGATCAGGTGGGGAGTATCATGCTAGTGATGAGGATGGAGATGATAGCGACTGACTGGAGATGAGGAGAAATCGTTGAAGAAGGCATTGCTGCCCTGCTGAATACTGAAATAATGCTGGATAGAGTAAACAAAACAACAATATAAAGCTCAACCAACGCAGTGGCGTATGTTCTTTCTTCTGTCATTATTTCCAATACAGTATGTGTTCTTTTTTAGTTGCGAAATGGAAATTGTCATTAGTGATTACGCCCAATTAAAAACGGTAATAAGTGAATTTATTTTGAAAGCCATCCTATAGCCATGTCAAGGGTTGGAAATATAATCCACCTAATTACCATTTTTAAATTGGCCGTAATCACCTGAATGACAATTCCATTTCGCAAGTAAAAAAAACACATACTGTACATATAAAATTTAAATTTTTTCTCATTTACCCTCAGTTCAAATTAAAGTTAAAGGCTTTTCTATTTTCTTTTGTCTCATTATGGGCATGGTAACTTCAAACTAACTATGTGTAATAAATAAAATATTTTGTTATTTTGCGCAGTAGATTCAATACTTAAATATGTACATGTTTTGTTATATGTTTTTGCTGCTGCTTTTACATCTATTTTCATTGAACACTTGAACTAGATATTTCCGTCTATAATACATTTTATTACCTTTTTTACTTCCTGCACAAAAACACAAAAATAAACTATTAAACAAGAAAAAAAACCCAATTGTACAATTGCCTACGCATTTTATTTTACTACAACTAAGCGTAGAAATAGATTTGAATTCGCCACATACATTTATTTTAATACAACTGTCTTTTTTTGAATACAAATCGCAAGTTTATAGATATGATATCTGTAAATATGATTTATATTTAGAAATCGACAAGAGCTGAAAATCTCGCAATTCCGCACTTCAGCGCTAGTCGTTTTTGTCTTCAAATTGAATGAGATAACCAAGATTCCACAATAGTACTAAAATCAGGTACGAACGGCTAATTTTTTTGTTTAACTTCTGTAAATTATGTTTAATTGCAGCCTTGAAAAAATATTATTTAAGTAGAAAAATTCTTTCTCAACGTGTCAGCTACTCGTTTATATTCTTAAAAAAAGTTATTCATTTTTAAGCAGTAGCTGTCAAAATTAAAAATAAAATTTGTGCTCAACGTAATATTTCTAAAGGGCTACAATTCGAACATCACCAAAATTGTTAAGCAACAATAAGTTTTCCTATCTTTATAACTAGACCTGATTAATCCAACTTGCAGAAAATGACAAGACCGCGAGTTACAAGATTTTCAGAGCTTGTCAAATCTTAAAAGGATATGATTAAAGTCAAATAAGGATTACTTTTTTAAGACGATTCATTTTATGTGAAAAAACTAAGACCGTAAAACCAGTGTTGAAATTTCGACCGATAGAATCTCGATGACGGCCCACTTTTATTCTTCTCATTTATTTTAGAAAGATGCTGCATCTTAGATGCAGAGAAAAAAATATTGCGAAAGGAAATAATATCTCAATGAGAGAATCAATAGAAGATTAACTACAAAAATCGAGATGGCTACGCATTCTAAGCAAAGTGTGATAAGGGATATATTCGAGGCGCTAGAACAAAAATAAGGTTTTAATATAAGATTGGCCACCTTGCGGTCAAAATTAAAACATTGCAAATAGAATTTTTGTGTCTTATCGAATTTTGCACCTCGGAGAGCTTAAATCCGGGCGTTTCTAGCTTGAAGAAAAAATGACCTGGATCTGACGGCGGACACAGTATTATAATTAACAGTTTATTAATTTTAATTCCAAACAGATTAAACCATGGTGGTGAAGTGGTATTCCGTTCAATTCAGCTCTTCATCTAATGACGTCCCTTTTTGAGGTGTCCTATATTATATTCCGTACATGATGGTACTGATAGAATGGTTTTTACTCACAAAAATGATACGCAAATCCAGCTCATACAATTCCACAGATGATTTTGGCGAAATAAAATGGCCATTCAGCTTAACAGGCTTTTTATATTCAAGCTGGGGTTTCAAGATTCAAAATACTCGATTTAAAATCAACTAAAAGATGCTCTTGAATTTTTCTTTATACATGTATATTATTTCTGTATAAGAACTTGCATTTTTTTGAGTAAATTTGTTTCACATAATGAAAATTTTTTTAAGAGGGTTGTAGGGTCTTCAGATCTAATATTTATATTTTTAAACGCTTATTACTTTTTTAATGGCCCATGATAAAAAATAGATTACATACTGCGGAAGCTAAGAACCTCAACCGTTAAGAAACTTCAATGTGACATTGTTATCTACCATAAACAACCGGTTAACCAACATTAACGGACTACTGTTTTTAATTCTTACTGCTATAGCGGGTCAGTTCAAATTTTTGAGCCAAATCTTAAACCAAATCACGTAAGACTATTCATACTCTTAGCCAAGACATTGAAGACTCAATTTTAACAAAATAATTCCAGTGCTAAAATCACTGCACATACAGTTTTTTTTTTATGTTTGAGGGAAAAGTTTATAGCGGGTATGTCACATATTGTATGTGTATACATATAAACTATAAGTTATTGGGATTTAGCAATATTCAGACCATTGACCAGCCTTGATATTAAGTCTTTTTTTGAATTTCGACAGGGGGCGCCTGAGCTCGATTTAAAAAAATACGAATTTGAATTTCGGTTTTCCCAAGGTCCGTAGATAATTTCAACAAACATTTTGTGAACTCTCCGTTATCTGTTCACTCATAAACACTGATAGTTTTTTTATAAATTGTTCAAGAAAATCACAATTTCTGACTTCCAATAACTTTTCCAATAACTTTCGGAAATTGATTTTTAAAAATTTATTTTCGAATTTTTAGAAGTTAACTTTTATATGGCTGTCAGGAGAACCGTTTAACAGTATCTGACTTCGATTAACTCAATTAAATATCAATTGAGTGCATTAGTCATATATGAAATCTAAATTGAAGACCCTACAACCTCCTTAACCCGTCTGAGCACAGAACAAAATTTCCGCCAAGGCACCAAAGCCTATATATAGGCCTATATGGATTACCCGCCCTAAGAGTACAAATCCTAAATATTTGAATGATACAAACAACGCAAGATATTAGCACCCAATCAAAACCTTGATTGCGGAATAGGCCGATTTCATTGGTCAGATTAAGAAAGGATCAACCAATCAAATGCTCAGATTTCGCATTTTTCAAATATTTAGGATTGTACTTTGAGGGGGTGATCCTATATAGGCTTTTTTTCAAGGCGTACACAGAAGTGTATTACAGAAAGCCCAAGGTATTGGAGTTTCAATTTTATTTGCATAAGGAAGTTCAAACAATATATTTATGCATCCGACATTTGATATTCTAGAATTTTGATTTTTAGTTATAGAAAATTTACTTATAAGAGCAAGGTACAGCATATCACGTGATACCAGCTCACAGTGGTGTTCACAAATTATTCTGCTTTTGAAATCGATGCACAAGGATCTGATCTATATCATCGGTTTTTTTTTGATTTGGTCTTTATATAATCAATAAAAAATTATTTCAAAAATAGCTCTAAAATTTTGATAAAAAAATCAACAAATTTTCATAAAAAATGGTTTTTTTTCCCTATAAAAGCAGATTAGTACATTCCTGATATTATTTCTGGGTCGATATACTAATCAAGTAACTCTGTGGACAATATTAAATTGCTCGAATTAATTTTTAATAATTAAATATTTTCGTGAAATACTTAACCCTCCGAGGCATATACCCTTTTGAAAGGTAAAGTCACTATAAATCAGCCAAAAATGATGAAAAAAATGATCGCCGAAACGTCTCTTCCGATACATTTTAAAATTCAACAATGTGAATCTGAAAATATTTTTTCAAATATTTTTCGGATACTTGGTTCAAATTTTATCACGAGTTGATTGAAAGGCCATTTTTCGCTTAACTTTTACTTTCTAAAAAAATATTTGATCAAAATTTGGAAATTATAATTTCAAATTAGCAAGTATTTAGGAAAGTGTTTTGAGTACAATTTGCTAAAACAATCAGCTTTCTAAACATATCTGGAGCAGAAATATTTTTTTGGGAGTGAAATTTAAAAATATCCGATTTCGATATAAGTATGAATAAACTGATAGTTTTTGAAAAAATAAGTAATTTGTGAAAATCATGCCAGAGTGATACAGTTATACCATATTTGGCTTAATATTGTAAAAATAATCAGATAATTTTATTAAATCGAGAAAACTAACAATTTTTCCCAAAAAACGTGATTTTTTCATAAATATTTTGAACTTATCTAAAAATATTAATTGATTCTCAATAGATATAGTAAATCAGACAAAAGTATTGAGTAGGACAAAACACTGTGCAGTTATTGAGATGAACAAACATTTTCTGGAGCCTACCATGACGTAGTATCACGTGGTTTAATCAACCTTGCTTCTCAAACGTTTTTTTCTAGAATTAAACATATAATTTCTAGAATATAATATATTTTTTTCAAAAGTTTAACTTCAACTTGATCATGCAGGAAAAATTGAAGGTTGATCTTATAAGAGTTTTCTGTGAACAACGCTCAAAAAAAGCCCCTCTGAAAGAGTATTATGCCTCGGCGGAACTTTTTTTATATGCTTCGGAGGGTTAAAATTGAAAATTTTGAAATTTCACTTTTAAAAAAATATCTGTTCCTGTATACTACCAATAAATCTTTGTTTTGAGTGTCAACTATGGACAAAACACTTTCCTAAAAACAAGCTATTTTCAAATTTGAAATGACGCAATAGGTCGCATTTAATTTTTCTAGAAGTAAAAGATTGGAAGAAAATCTCAAAAAATCAACCCTCCGTAATATTTGAACAAAATTTCCAAAAAAAAAAGTTATTTTTTTGACATCCTTGCAAAATTTTTTATAATGTATTCGAACGAGACAATTCTACCATGTTTTTTTTTGCATTTCTTAGATGATTTTAAATATGTTAGAACCTATATATAGGCTTTGTGCTCACACGGGTTAACGTGAAAGAAATTGTGTACCAAGAGAATTCACCTGAAATCCCAAAATATTACCCAAAATTTATTTGAACTAAAAAAACCATTGGCAATAAAAAGATGTTAAGGGTGTGGGTGTCGCTGATTTTGACCTTTTTACGAAGCTATTTTTGGATAAACTAGCAGAGCTGATATCCAAAATTTTTGCATCTTAAAGAACAAACTTTTCACGGTGATTTGTAATTTAACAGTTATCTGATAAAATCCTACCTACGCCGACACCTCCGCTTTTAAACTCCCGTAGTGGCCGACAATCTCTGGACCTTAGTGTCTTCTGGACTTTCGTTCTCAGACGTTTAAATGAAGCATATAACCGAAGATTCATTATTAACATATATTTTTTAATGATAATCATTATTAGCAAAAATTTTCTACTAAGTCCTATTAAAAATATATAATGGTGAAAATTAATGAAATTAGCATACTACAATGGAATACGAAATATCTTACTCTCATCATTTTGCCGTCATACCATCAACGATGTACAATTGAAGTACCGAATTTAGAGTTAATTTGACATTTTCAAATTTAAATATTATACTGTCACAATTTGTGTATAAAGTGCAAAAAATGGAATGTTTTTTAACAAAATTCTCATAGTAAATGTCTGCACTATAAGTTAGGTTAAAATATATGTAAACTAATCAGCTCTAAAAAACGATCGATGATAGTCTCGCTGCTTTTCATTATGAATTCTCTCAACAGAGCGCAGTAAAGTGAAAACGAAGGTACCATTTTTCTCTTTAATTAATTATCGGATTAACTGTTATTTGACCCTCAAATAACGGGATTATCAATGCGCAAACATATTATTCGTTGGTGTATCTTCCTGGAAATGAAAAATACAGTAGATAACCTACCAAAATGTAATTACTCTTGCTTATTTGCTCAAACATAATCATATTAGGAAATTCGATTTTTAGCATTATTTTTAGAACCTTATATTTTTTGATGAATGAAAACGTATTATTGTTCGCATTTGTATGAGCAATCGAATAGTTAGTTTAAATAATTCTGATGATGCGTCGTTTTGAGAAAATTGTAACTAACCGCAAATACACATTTTTGAGGTTATCTACTGTATTTGTATAGTCAGACAAAAATACAACGTATTATTTTGCTTATTGGAAGCTCGCTTAATTGCACACACAAATGATTAGATTGATTGATTCTGATATGAAGAAGATAAATGGTACCTCCGTTTTGACTTTGCCGCCCTCTGTGGAGAGACCGATGATTTAAAAGCCGAGGAGCACAATCATCACACGTTTTTTGAGGTGGTTTAGTACTAATACAGTTTCAGGCCATTTGTTTGCGGACACTGCCTCTAGTCTATAAATTCGTCCTAAATCTTTTAAGGGTCCCACTGATTTGAGTATTTGAAAAAACGCGGCTCTTCCTTGATGGTACAGTATTTGATAAAGTGATTCAAAGTTACTTCAAAAACAAAAATCCAGGGTCCACACTTCAACGTTTTAAATTTTTCTCATTAACCAAAGTCCGAATAAAATCAGTGACAAAATATTCAAAATAAGGTCTGGATATGTCATATATTAATTATTATTTTTTGAAATATAAGATCACGTGACCTTTTTGAAAATATTGTCGTTATTTTCGGCGTAATTTGATCACTATTTGTGTACTTGAACCAAAACTTATTTCCTATTTGAAGTCACGTGATCGTTTTTGGACTTTGGTATAATGGAAAAAAGTCTCTAAGATTTAAAGGAACCACTTCACTTTTTTTTCAAAGTAATAGGTTTTTGGTGACGAAAAAATAAGTACATAATTTTACAACTCAACTTTTTTTTTTTTTTTTTTTTTTCTATTTTTTTTTTTTTATTTTTCTTTTTTTATTTTTTGTGTTTTTTTGGATAGTCTTGTTCTTTATTTGTGTTGTTTTTATTTTCATGTAACTATGTTTTTTTTTTTTTGTGATTTGGTTTTCTCCAGAAGTTAATTTTTCTATCTCTTTTTTTAAATAACTGCTTTGGTTGGTTTTTTTTTGGTTTTATTTTCCTTCTTCTTTTTTTTTTGTTTTCCTCTGAGTACTTTATTATTTTATTGTCTGTAATATAATTCTTTTTTTTATTTTTTTTTTTTTTTTTTTTTTTTTTTTTTTTATTCCTTGAAGTACGGTCACGTGATCATTTGAGACTATGGTGCACCATGGTTACTGGGTAAAATTTTTAGAATCTTTTCCTGATCCCTGCTCTAGCTTTTGGATGATTCTAAAATTTTTTTTTGCAACAAAAGTAGCTACTGTGATACAGTAAATATTCTAATTGTAGTTCAGAAACTTACCTAAACGTTACATTTATCCAAATAGTCGATTAATCACTTTAGTAACTTGTCATTCAACCATGATTTAAGGGTCCTAATATTGCGATTAAGGCATTCTGGGAAAAATCAGATAGACACTACGGAGTTAAAAACTTCTAAAAATCGCGTCAAAACGTATCTTCTCCTCAATTTGCATCATTTTAAAAAAAAATTTGGTGCAGGGCTCAGAGAAGCCTAACACATAATGCAAAGCGCCCTTTCCTCGATTTGCTTTTTGGGCAAAAACACAAAAAAATAAATGTAAATTTTTGAAATGCTCAGTTTGGGAGGCCCAGGCAAAAAGTATCTCTTCACAGCTTAGAAGATACGTTTCGAGTCATAACTGCATCTGCGCACATAATACTTGTTGAACAATGCTTAGAAGTTTTTCTGTAATTTGACCTCCGCGTCTCTTGGGATGAACTTCGTTTTTTATTTGAATTTTAAACAAAATCAAAAACTAAAAAAAAGACAAACCTGGTTCAAAATATTTTTCCTAAATTTAAAACTTTTTAGATTTGGTGAAATTTTACTCGGTACGTCAAAAGAGAACAATTATGCACTTTCAATTAAATCATAATACATCAATAATTTTTGTTTCGTTATTTTTGCGCCAAAGCAAAACTTCCAAGGAAAGGGCTTTTGTGGCATATGTATGAGGCTCCCTCTGAGCCTGACCAAAAAAAATAATGCAAAATGGTAAAAATTGACAGGAGGAGATACGTTTTGAGTGATGTTTTAGGAGGCTTTTAAAACTCAGGTGTCGGCGTCGTAGGATGTATCAATGCTTGTTAAATTACAAATCATCAGAAAGTGTTCTTCAAGATGTAAAAAAAGTTTTGGGATATAGCATCTACTAGTTATCCAAAATTGCTTATAAAAGGTCAAATCAGCGACACTCAACAGGCCTTAGCCGATGGAAGATCAGGCGGTATGTTGACAATTCGGAGCCCAAAATATTTTCTCTATAATTTTCATCGTCACTCA
>SCLH01001383.1:89094-102207 GCA_004367855.1 Oikopleura vanhoeffeni
ATGAGCCGAATGAGTGACCTTGCTTTTCACATCAAAATCCTTTTAAAATAAACCCGGACCCTATGCAAGTTCTCGAGACGAGCCAAGTTTACTCACTGGAGTTCTTCACTAGGAGTTTTTTCTGTAAATTACAGAAACTGATTACGCGGTAACAATCTCATTGCGCCCCGCGTTCCTACTCCGACGCACGCACGTAAAATTCTCCGAGCTTTTGAAAACCTCCAATCACCTCTTTAACAACTGAGATCATGAAAAGGAATACCCTAGAGTAATCACCCCAAAACGTGATTCTGGTACATTATTTCGAGATAAGAACGTCTATGATTTAGTGCCAGATTTCAAGAATGAATCTTTACCATATTCTGCATTAATTATTAGTCTCAAGAGGTTCATTTGTCGAAACCTAAGTGTAAATAGTGATTTCGATTCAAAAAAACAATAGGAATGCCGAAGTTCGACACAAACATCTGCAAGACACATCTGCAGCTGTGAAATTGCGAATTATTATATTTGAAGAATCCTAGAAAGATTCAAAAATTATGAAAATATAAATGCAATTCGCAAGTCTTCTTAATCCACAATTGAACTATAAAACATAATGTTAAATATTTCATTTCCCTTTAATTATGTCATTACATCAAAAATATGACAATACAAAATGCCTGTCTTCTCAACATCTTTTTAGAATTTTATGTTCTAGAAGCAAAAAAAAAAGAAAGAAATATACTTTATTGTTCATCCAAATCTCGAATCTATGGCATAGTTGATCTACCCCTTATTTATTTTGGCTGTCTATAAACTCTTATTTGGCAGTTCTCCTCTTGCGGCATCAGGTGTTCCAAATATAAAGAATAGACCACTGGAGGCGCTCGTTAATGAGCAGAGTGTGCACCAGGCACAAAGGACCATTCATTATTTATTAATGATGATGGGATAGGGTAGTAGCCCGGGAAAAAGGTGCGCGACAGGTTGCGGTATGTTCGTTGGCAGTTGCCAAGAAATATATGGAAAGGGCACCCCCTGGTGATGGTCCAACATAATTGTCAAGGCTTAAAACGAACATTTTAATAGAGTTCGGTTTTGATACCAGTTTTCGGAGAAATACGTAAAGGGACAAAAGTGCTAATTGTTGACTGTGTGATTCAGCTTGGAGGAGGTAGTAAATCTGACTACCTCTTGAGAAGATATAAGACAATCAAGGGGAGAAATTGAACGACAGTCCAATACAAAGTAAAGTTTGACCTTCAGGTATTAGACCCGTATTGCCACTTCGAAGAAAAGCCTTACAATACACTCAAAACCAAGCATGGTTGGTGCGCTTCATTTAAACTGATTACTCAATTTCGAACAATATCGGAACCTTGGTGACAGACACGACCCCTTAATTCAAATAAGAACGAACTAGTTAAAATGGCGTGGAAATGCGAAGGAGCTGGCAAGTTGTATTAATAAATTGTGGTTAAATGTAGATCCTTTGCAACAAGGATATTAGAGGCACAAAGAGTATCTAGGAGTAAGGGAATAAAAGGCCCATGAAGAACAATTAAAATGATTGTTGAGAAAGGGGTCCATGGGTAGGAAGGAGAAACGAGTACAAAGCTAAAAGGCAACGTAAGGGAAAAGAAGCCTGCAAAACTGAGGATTTAGGCCAGTAAAGGGAATGTGGCAGGTAAGTGAGAAATTGAGGACCTGGTCAAGGGCCAACGTGAAAGGAGAAAAAGCTGATATCTTTTCCCCGGAAACAAGACAACACAAACGATCAGAAAAATAAGAAGCGTAAACAAACCCTATGGGATCCAATTACAACCCTACGTAGAAACGCGATAGACAGCGATCAGCGTTCAGATATCGATCACCGACCAACCCCGAGTCCAACAAACCTAAACCTGATATTATTTAGAAAATAAATAATGTGATTCAAAAAAAATTTGAGATACTATTTCTTAGTTATGTGCAGGGGCGAAAAAAAAGGAAGGCCTAGGTATACGTTCAATTAACCAAAACGATATCCATAAGTTTACCAAGCCAAAATACTCTTTGAAAAGAGAAACCAATTAAACCTCGCATTGCCTGTTTACTCGTGCAATGCCATGATTGAAAAAACAAATAAAGTGAAGAAAAAAAATTACCACCGCCGATAAAACGCACGAGCTCTCGACAATTAAAATATCATGGTTCAACTACAAATTTTGCCCACATCAAATTTCAAAAAAAAAAATAAAACCACAACCGTTTCTAACTTGCAAAAATAAGTCTTGATTAAATTGAAACATTCATAAATTTGTATTTTACTTACTCTACACCTGAGCCGTTTCCGCCACGCACTTCCATAGCAACACCAAAAAACTCGAACCCCATAAATGTGGCGAGACCCGCCAATTTTTGTTTTTAGCACTTCGCGCCAGCAGCCTCCGGAATTTTCATAACAAAAAATCGAAAAAAACAGCACGGACCCCTGTCTTTTTGGCTTTCCTACTAGGAGCGACTGTCGCCAATAGACAATTTTTTGAGTCAAAGCCCAAAATATGAACTTACCATGTATCGAAAAAGTGTCTGTTGTTTTTTTTTTCTTTCTTGTTGATCTTAGTTTCCTATTATTGTTTCCTGCTCTTGTCTTCGAAGTCTTTTCTTTCTTTTATGTTAGTGACTCTCCATCCGAACCATGTTCTTCGCCGGGAATGAAAATAATTTCGATTTTGTCTTCTCTTCTTTCTCTTCTCGCTTTTCCGTTATAATTTTGAATTTTCTTTTCGTTTAATTTATTGTCGGTTTTTTTTTTTAAATTTCCCGTAAATCTGCGTGAGATCATTTTCTGACATTCTTCTTTAATCATTTAATAATCTGCTGCAAATCCTCGTCGATCTCTGACCCGCTAATTTTCGTTCCCAAACATCCATGGGCAAAATATAAAGTTTTTTATTTAACCCCCAAAAACTTGCGGTTTTGATAGCATGTTAGAAAAAAAAAAAATACAAGAAAAAAGATTGTTTTTTTTGTGGTTGGGGTCGCGTGTTGTTTACGCTTCTGATACTGGAGCGGGTTGGGTGTGAGGCGGCCGAAATCAGATCATTTCGCCTTGGTGTACTGGGATGCCCTTTCTTGTTTTTTTACGCAAACAGTGTTACTACGCTCAAGTCTTTGGAGAGGAATAATTAGTATGAACTAAATTTGACTTGTTGGGCGTGAGATCGTTCACTGGGAAAATCATTATTGAATATTGATGGTTTAAAATTACTTCTTACGTAATATGTTTTGGAATATTCTGACGGAGTTGAGTTTTTGTGATTTTTGTAAGTTGTTGTTTGTGTGTTTAGTTGATTCTTGAAAATATATCACGTTGAAACCCAATTATATTTTACTTTGAGTTTTATGGTTGAGATTTTTTTTGAATAAAAAGCAATTTCGAGGTTTTTGCATATGTTAGTGGTTTTGTTTGTATCTTTCTGTTGTTATGCACCAGAAGAAAAACACTCGTACAAGTGTTTGCTAGTTACAAATATGGCTGCAAATTATAATATTTAGATACCATTTTAAAGTTTGGACCTATTTGATATGCTAGATTTTTAAAAATCTTATCCGTATACTTGTCTGTTGAATGTGATCAAGACAGTTGTTTTGTTTTATCTGTAGGATCTTGCTAGTTATGAAGATTTTGCTTGGTCATTTTTTACTCCAAGATTTTTTTTATTAAAGAGTTTAAAAATAAATTGGTCGGTTTAGTTTGTTTTTTAAAATGACAAGATAACATTTTCAAGCATTATAATAACATTAATAAGTTTCTTGAAAGCTAAATACTAAAAGTCAAGTCATGCGTCGGTGTATTCGTAGAATTTATCTCGAAAATGGCGTCGCTTAAATTATACTAAAAAAATATTGTGCCCGGATGAAATTCCAAAAAGAAAATTTGCTTTGTCAATTTATTGCTTGTCAGCGGTGTGGCGCTGCGGCGCGTTGATAGTTAGAAAGTTTCGTTTCGCCTCCAAACCCTTCGGACGTAGACGCGTAATCCGGTACAACGGCGTACTTTCTAACTCCGTACACTCGCGTTTCAGCTTCTTGGGGAAAATGTGCTCTGAGGTGGTCAATTTGTGATACTAATATCAGAAGTATAGAAATTGCGGTAAATTATTGGTGCTAAAGAAGAGAATTCTTTGTTGTGATTTAGGGTACTTGGTTAATTACAGTAATTGCAGACTAGGAAGTTTTAGTTTTTATTTAATAAACTTTGATTTCATCGAAAAATGAATAATCAGTATATTAATAAACATATGAATTCAAAGAAGTAGATTCAAAGAAAAAAAAAGATCCACTTGGCGGGATTGGTCAATTAAACTTAGTATCTAGTGTTTGATACAGGTTGAATTGAGTAACGTATGTGAGGTTGTCTCGTTAGGTAAAATTTTCTGTGGTGATTTTAAAATAAGTTTCTTTACAATTTTCTGTTCTAAGATTCGTGTCACACTATGATGTGTATTGATCTTGAAAACTTTTGGTTAACTTGGTCGTGCTTGTTGGTTTACAATACCGACACTTCATTTGTTCATATGCTGAACTGTTTTTAAAAAAAATAGGTATTTTTTCCATTGTGTCGCCCCCGACAGGAATTGGTCTGTGAAAAAATCTGCTCGGTTGGCAAAAAAAAATCTCCCTTAATCTTTGTGGCTCCCTTGAGTGATGACGTTAAAAAAAAGCGCCTATATTTTATCCTTTTTTATTAGACATACGCCGCACGTCGCAGGATTACGTTAAGATAAATTTATTTTCAAGAAGCGTACGGTTGTTTGCGGAGTGCTTACGTAGGTTTTAATCTCTGTGGTTCCAACTATAACGCGTTAAATCTTGATGCCGCAGCCCTCGTCTGTATATTAATATTTTTCTTATTGGAATTTTACAAATAGTTTGTTAATACCAACTTGTTTTTTTTGACAAAAGTTATCTTTTTTAGAGTGTTCACCTTCGTTTTTGAGGTTCGCCAACAAAAGTTTTTTTTTTTCGTTATTATATTGTCGAATAAATAATTTCATTAAGAATCCTGAGATTTTATTTGGTGACTATAAATTGTTGACCCTGTTTATCGACCTCCATGGTTGACTTAAAAAAATCATTGTTTCAGAAAAATGTATGTTTTTTCGTATGTCTTTTTCACTTCGATAAGCTTATTGATTTAGTTTTTTCGATGGTTACTTCATATGATTTAAAATTCTTCCTCGTTCGAACCTTACCAATATTGGTTATCAAACAAAATATAGATACTGATTTTGAATACAAATTTGGATAATATTGTTGCTTGGTATTTTTAATTGGGCGCTGTTTTTGTTTTGTTATCTCAGCTATTTCTCTTTTGTTGATTGTTGGCAGTACTGGTGTCAATGGAACTTACGAAATAATTCGTTGGTGTTATTTTTTTTTGCTTTTGCTTGTGTGACTTATTATCGTTTGTGCTGAACCATGAAAAATCATGTTAGTATGCAGCTCATTTAAAATATTTTTTTTATCTATTTAAAGTAAAGATTTGAGTTTAAAATCTATTATTTTTGAATTTCGTAAAATTTGTTCAAATAAATTCAAACTTATTTAAAATTTCACGTCATTTGTTTAACCCAAAATTTTTATGTTTTTTTTTTTTTCCTATATTTTGTGAATAAAACGGAACAAAAAGAATAGTCCCTTTACCTTTTTCAGCATGTTTTACATATTTTTCGACTGCTGTTTAAAAATCTATGAACTGTTCATTGTCACGTTTTTTGTCGATTTTTTATTAGAAATTATTTATGAAATAATTTTCGCAAATCATCATAGCCCATAATTTTTTACGATGTTTTTTTGAAATTCTTACTTTGAAAAATTCAGGCCGAATCACGTTGTTTATTTTCTGGTTAATCTATTTTGTATTCCCGTATTTTCAACCGATGGATGGTCTTAACTCGAATTATTCGTTTTCTGAATTACTGATAATTTACAACACTTGCTTTGTGTACACTGGTTTGTGCTCATTTGGCTCGCCAATTATGAGATTTATAT
This sequence comes from Oikopleura vanhoeffeni, assembly GCA_004367855.1. Lineage (NCBI taxonomy): Eukaryota > Metazoa > Chordata > Appendicularia > Copelata > Oikopleuridae > Oikopleura > Oikopleura vanhoeffeni. Next base: position 95,116 of record SCLH01001383.1, read on the forward strand.
TTTTGTTTCAAAAATTTTCAATTAAATTCGTGGTTTGGTATAGTTGCTTCTACTTTTCTTTTTCAAAGTCGTTATTTATTCAATTATTTTAAGACGCAATTGTAAGGTTCAATTTTTTTCCAAAAAAGCTGTTTTTCTCTATTTTCATGAAAAAAAACTTTCATTTAAGGAACTTGTTTCATTATGGATAATGATTCTTCGCAAAACTATATTAGCGCATTTAAACACCCGAAAATGCCGTGTGATTATAAATTTATCGCCCTTCAAAAAAATATTCTTCATCTCGTGTCAAGTTTGGAAATGGAGTGTTATAATGAAAAGGTGGTTTTATGTTTTACAGCTACTTTATGTTGAGAAATTGAATAATATAAACTTTTGCAGAATGAAACACTTTTATTGAATAGATGAATAATAAATATAATTTCACCTTTTTTCTTTCTATAAATTCACTTCCGAATAAAAAAAATTTGTGTACCAATCTGACACATTCGGCTTGTACTGCCTCCTAAAGCACAATCATTAATTTTCTGAAATAATGCGTCTCATAAAACAGATTTACTATTTGTATTCTTTATATTTATTAAATCATTATGGTCATTAATTTTTTGTATAAATATGATTATTAGATTTCGAATATTTGGGTTAATGCAATATTTCCAATCTAATAACATCTTCCATAGTTTGATTATTGAAGTTAATATCTTGTATCTTCTGTAAAATCTATTTTTTTCCTCACCCTGAATTCTTTTTTTCTGACTAATTGAAAGTATGATTTTTTTCCTGCATGGAATGAGCCACGATGATTAATATAAATATTTTTTTGAGATTTATTAAATCTTAAATTGTCTCAGAACAGTAACTTAATTTATGGATTGTTTTAATCACAAACCCTTCGTCTAATATGTCCCCAGTTAGTTTTTGAAGATTTATGGTAGTGACTATTCATGTTTGCGCCCTTTTTTGAATTTCCTGGTCTCGTATTTTCTGTTGAATCCTCTTGAACGCTGGAGTTTCATATAAATGCGAGGAGCTTGCAAAGACCTTATAAGAAAGCTCTCTAAGAGCAATTTTTTGTTACTTAGCACGACTAACACGGTGGGTAGGCTATCAGTCGTCTGCGCTCAACTTTTTTGTATACTGTATTTTTAATAGTATGCATAATTAGGCATAGCATCTAGATTTCAAAAAATGTGAAATCTTATAGCGAATTGATGGGCAAAATCAAGATCAGATAGTAGTTTATTTTAGTAATTTTTTATAAAATTTCTCGATTCTGATTAAATGAAATAAAAATAGAATTATAATATTCGAGTTCTAAAGTTCACGGGTCGGAGATTCGGTATGTTTGGGATTGTGCAAAGATGGTCATGTTTCTAACATTGAAAATTATTCACACGGACATCTGTTCTTCTGTTTTCTTAATACAGATATTACCCGCTGGATAACGCTAATATATTGACGATCTTTTCTTCTACGATTAGTTTTCAAGATGTAACGAGGTGTTGTGGAATTTAATCTATATATATTCTTAGGTTTAGAAATTTTCAGCAGTATATTTTGGATTACTTTTGGTGCTGTTGGTATCTCTTGTAAAACTAAGCTTAGGTGTTTGATAAAATTTCTAAGAAATAATTTTCAATTTAAATTAAATGATAAATTCTAAGATTAATTAATATTTTAAACGCTAGAATAAAATTAGTTTTTATCTAATAATTTTTTATTACTTTCGTAGTTTGTACATACATATCGCTTTAAAAATTATGAAAATATGATTTTATAATCAGATTGCTAATTTAAATTTATTATTTTTTTTTTGAAATATTTTTCACATCAAGTGTTTAGTCGCATCTTAGATAAGCACAGGATTCCAAATAAATATCCTTACATTGCTAAATGCTATTTTCGTTTTCGAAAAATTCGTAATTAGTAAGTCGTTATTAATTAGCGGTTTTCCATCAAATTAGAATTTTCATCAAATATATTTCATTAAATAAATGTCAAACAAATAATTTATTCACATAAGTTTATCAAAAAAATTTCATCAGAAAAATTTTAATCCTCACTTTCATTTAGTTTACATGTAGCGTTATATAAAATGTAGTTTTATATTCCTTTATTTCGAGCAACCATGCTCTGAAAAGTGAGCAGATTCTGAATTTTACCGCCATTGTTTTGAAAATTTTTCTCAAATATTTTCATCTGCAACTTTCATCAAAAACTTTCAATCTGCATACTCCCTTAATGGCCCGCCTTTTTTCGGTTATTGGGTTAAGACTTTATTATATTATTGCAATTACAATTTAATGATGTGATATAGGATGGACGGTCTGATTTTTGCCGAGTTACACCCTATTTTTTATTTAAATTAAATTTGCTTCATGATATTTGTATAAACTCCTAGAGCCTCCCTTGATTTGCTTAATTGACCTCTGGAGAGTTTCTCTTTAGCGTTCCCTCTTACTTTCGTCTTCTCTTTATACCCCTCTCTCTCCTATGAGTGGTGGAGCGAAAATCTACTTGCGCTTTGGCCCGCACGGATATAACAAGCGCTGTAGCATTCTGGTTTGAATAGTGGTCGTTTTTGTCAATATATCCATTTTTGATAGTTTAAGATAGCCCTCCGTCGCTTGCATTTTGAACTTGCCGGTTAATTGCGCCAATCAGACTGAGTTATTAAGTGTATCGAAGTGATGGGATGATGCAGTCAAAATATAATATCAAGTCGTTTGTCTGAAATCAAGATTAGCGTGTGATTTTGCTAAAATTGACAGTAAAGATAACAGAAGTAGCAGCATTCTATCAAAGCCATTTGAGCAAATATCATCTTTTCAACTTGTTCATTGTTTTGTATTATCAAACCAAAATATTGTTATGAATATTTCCCATCCATCTTCGAGAGATCGAGCTGCTCCATAATGAGTGAGTTTTTTGAGCCATTTTTTGTTTTTCCTTTGGATCTGTAACGCTTTTTGATCAATACTTTGCGAGTCGATCATTAAACATGAGTAATATTTCCTTTGCTTTGGAAGTCAGTAGTTGAATGATATATTCGATAAATTAAGAAATTTTATCGTTATTACCAGCATTAATCCAATATATCAGCATCAAGGTCGCAGTAGATTTTGGGAAATCTAGTATGTTATGCAACTGATCTCTCCTGTGTATAACGCGTTTGTAAATCATAACATAAAGTCAAATATAGAATATCCGCGAATAATCGACCAGTGAAGGTGATGCAGAATAGCTAGACACGATTTCTGAATTCGTCAATTATACTCTGTTCAGAATTAAAAAATATTCGTTCGTAATTATTTTTTGATAGTGACAAGGGTTTTTCATAACAGAAAATTGAATTACCGAAATTATGCTCTTATTTTTGTTTGATCATTTAAACCACGCTTTATTCAATTGACATCTATTTGTTTATCTTCTTGAGGCTTTGGCTTTTGGCGACTGTCGTCCAAGAAACCACGTCACGTATAAATTTATCCCCTCTATGCTAACTGTACAATTGGGCAACTAACGTCCATCCTATTTGAAACATATTAGATTGAGATTTTTTGCGGGTGTGGTTTCGTCCGGTCAGACATTCGATAAATCCTTTGTTTGGTCGATTTTCAGGTACACTGATTTTCGTTGGTTTAATTCGTAAGTCCTCGTGTGACACAGCATCACTGGCATACACGCAACGTTTCGCCAACAATTGAATCACCAAATTGTTTTCTATGTTTATTTATTATTTTTCTCTAAAATGTGACCTCTCATTCCATTTATTGGATGACGAATATTCTGAAAAACTTTGACTTATATAAAATTTTTGACCACTTAAGTGTTCTTACATTTTTTAAGTACTTAAACGCGCAGCTGATCACAATTTGCAACATCTGCGAATTCAGACGTCTAGCCGTATTTAGGCTATAAATATCGCGACTTTCCGCGCAAAATAATGAATGTAAAATATCCCACTTCAGCTGATCGTGACACCCTGCACTCTCGACTCAGCTTATTTAATTTTTGCTACCGCTATTTTAGCTTCAATGAGAACCAACGACTAATAAATTTTTGCACCTTTGAACCGATTTTTCTAAAAACAAAATCCTGGATCTCAATATCACCAGTTAAAAAAAAAATCTACAAAATGTGCTCATAAAATCGGTGCCCATTTTCAACTTTCAAAATTTCGTATTTCAAATTGTCAATGATTTTTATAATAATTTTCTATAAAAAAAATTCTCTACAAGATAGCTTAAACACATTAAAACCGATTTTTATTTTTGAAATTCCTTATTTCAAATCGTTCAATACTATGAGAGAATTTCCATCGTACGGGTTTTCGTAGTTTTTTGCACTGTATTTAAATTTTTCCTTAAAAACGTGAATTTTTTATTAGTATTTCGAACTTAAAATTATTTTTTCCCCATATCGCCGGAAGTGCCAATATCGCCAATGTTTTAGGAAAAAAACTTTCAGCGATATTGGGGCTCTTCCAGACAGGAGACCCTGTATAAAACCACCTTAGTCATAAATAGGTTTATATTTCGACTTTTGGAAACGACTGATCCGGTTGAGTTCTTCGACAGCCTGAACTTAGTATAAACCTCAAATCTTTTGAAAAAAGATGGTCCAATTTGGACAATTTTTTCTCGATTTTTTTAATATGTGTGGTCATTTTGAGATATCTAAGAGCTTAAGGGGGTACCCCTCATGAATTAAGGCTCAAACAAACAAAATCAGAATTTCATTCTTTTAGTTTTTTTTCTGGAAATTTGGATAATTTGAAATAAGTTCGTGGTATTTTCATCCCGATAAAGAGTCAGAAAAATACTTTTTAATGATTTTGAAAATATCTTGTCTCGATTTTTAGCATTTTTGATTCGGCGTCAAGTTCTGAAATTAAAAAAAGGCTTAAAGGCCCCAGATAGTTTTTATTTCAGTCATTTTTCATTTGTAGCCTACATTTTTGAAATGCTCAGTTTTGGAGGCTCAGTCAAAAGGTATCTCCTCCACCAGTTTAGGAGATACAGTTTCGGCTCATACTACATCTAAAAGCACCCGACTTGTTTGGCAATGCATCAGAGAGTTTTCTTTTGAAATTTAGATTCGGCGTCAAGTTCTGAAATTAAAAAAAGGCTTAAAGGCCCCAGATAGTTTTTATTTCAGTCATTTTTTATTTGTAGCCTACATTTTTGAAATGCTCAGTTTTTCAAAAGGGTTATCCTCCTCCACCAGTTTAGAGATACAGTTTCGGCTATCTAAAAGCACCAGACTTGTTTGACAATGCATTGAAAAAAGTGCAAATCTGTCTAATAGCACTAAGGCCTGAGGATTCGATTTCCGATTCGCATCGATTTTGCAAGTCTCTCCTAATCAGATCGAATCGGATCGAATTGACTTACTCTTTTATTTTATTTATATTATATCGTATCGGATCGACCGATCAATAAATTTTAATTGAATCGGATCAGAAAACATTGATACGATTCCATGCGATACTCTTTTTCAAATACGATACGATCCAGTTTTTGCCGATCCCTGGTTTGTACACTAGATAATTCAAAGTGGCAAAAGCCACGCGAAATTTTTTATCCGACTCAAAAAAAACTTTCCAAAAATTTCAAAAATGGGCAAAATCACGTACCCTACAATAGACTTAAAATTTCAAATTTTTAATTGTTTCCAAATCGTGCATATTTTAGGAATAAAATAGTGAGGACAAGGAACTATTTGGGACTATCTGAAAAAAATCAACTTTAACTATAACTTATATTTGATTGGTAGAAGAATATCGATAATTATGCCTAGGTAGGTTTAAACACTTATTCCTTATCTCAAAACTAGCGAAAAAGTGTTCAGACCTACCTAAGCATAATTATAAATATATGCGCCACGGAGTTAAAATTTAAATTATTATTAATTAATTAATCCTCAACAAAAAATGCCAACGACTACCCTCTTAAATCATCTTTTAGAGCTACATTATCGCACCGGAAGGATATTCTGCATGTTATAGAACTCCCTAAAGATTGTTTCAGGTACTAATTATTTTTTTCGTAAAATATTGGCAATTTAGATACAATTGAAAATTAACAAATTTCACGGTATTATACTGTAGGGTGATTTTGCTCAATATCGAAATTTTTGAAATCTCATTTATTTGATGTTCAAAAATATTTTGAATTTAATAGCGAAAAATTTCGACTTCGAGCAAAATCACTCTGCGCCATAATACCGGAAATTTTTTCATTTTCTATAGTTTCTAAATTGATCATATTTTACGAAAAAAATGATTAGAACTTTTAACCATATCTTTTTACCAACCGACCACAATCTCAAAAATGTTTATTCGAACTCGCTTTAAAGAGATAGTTGACATTTTTGAGATGGAGTTCGGTTGGTAAAATGATATGGTTAAAAGTTCTGATCATTTTTTTCGTAAAAAATGATCAATTAAGAAACTATGGAAGATTGAAAAAAAATCGGTATTATGGCGTAGGGTGATTTCGCTCAAAATTGAAATTTTTGGAGATTTAATTCAAAATATTTTTGAACATCAAATTGATGAGATTTAAAAAATTTCGATTTCGAGGCGAAATAACCTACGCCATAATACCGGAATTTTTTTTAATTTTTTATAGTCTTAATTGCTCATCGAAAAAGTAGGCTTGAACCATATATTTTCAGACTCCATCTCAAAATTGTTTATTCGAACTCGCGCTATTGAGATCAGGGATGCATGAAGAAAAAAATCGTATTGGATCGGATCGTATAGGAGGGGTGAAATTTTAACTGTATTGGATCAGATCGTATCGGAGGGGTAAGAATTTTAACTGTCTTGGTTCGTATCGGAGAGGGGTGTTTTGATTGGACGGTTATCGAACTAACCCTTAATTTTGTCATTTGGATCGTATCGTATCGGAAATAAACGATACGATCCAATCCGATCCGATAATTCCAATACGATCCGATCAAGTTTTGCCGATCCCTGCCCGAAAATGCCTGTAGTTTATAATTATCGCATTCAAAAAAAAATCTCACATCGGGTCAAGTTGGAAATGGAGTTATAATGAAAAGTGGTTTTTGATGTTTTTACAG
>SCLH01001383.1:104989-145004 GCA_004367855.1 Oikopleura vanhoeffeni
ACGCAAAAAAATAATAAAAAATGATGAAAATTGAAGGAGTAGGTACGAATTGCGTGTCTTTTTAAGAAGCTTTTTAAAAGCGTAGGTGTCGGGGTAGTTGGGATTGTATCAGATTACTGTTAAATTCAAAATTACCGCGAAGGTTGGTTCTGTTAGTAACAAATGTTTTTGGAATATCACCTTTGCTAGTTTGGCGGGATATGGCCTCGGAAGAGGCTCAAATTTGCGACACCCACTCCCTTAAAACTAAGGTAGGCCCGACAAAACTTTTTTAGTCTACGGTAGCTTATTTCTTTGATATGTTCTAGGAAATCACAAATAAAAAAGATATATGCAAAAAATATCCAGGAGAGTGTTCAAAACGTAAAACCGCTTTCAAAATTGCCTATCATTTGGCTTGAAATTATCCTTGAATTTATTCGGAAAATCCAAGCCAAATTATAGGCAATTTCAAAAATGTTTTTGCATTTTTGCACACTTTCCTGGTGAAACTTTTGCATAGTTTTTTATTCGCGATTTCCTAGAACATATCAAAAAATCAGGTACAGTAGGCAAAAAAGGTTTTTGTCGGCCCACCTTACTTTAAACTTTCTTTAATTTAACCATCAACATAATATATTATATAGAATCTATATATTATAGATGGTTAAATTTGAATTCTAAAGTAGTGTTATTATGTCCCAAACATGACATTTTTTGAAAAATTCATTTGCTAGGTTTTCATGAGGCAGCAAAACGCTGCAACAAGGATCCGTAAACGTCGTTTCAGGTTGTCTCTCCTCACGCGCACCAGTTTGACCATAAATACTCGCGCGATCTTGAAATTAACAAAAAAAGTTTATTACCAAAAAACTTAAAATGGTCGCCACACCCAAAAAAGCAACTGCAAAAAAAGCGGTCTTTTAGCAAAGGTAGCCAAGCCATCTGTTAAAAAGACCGCTCCAGCACACCAAAAATTTCCTGTGATGATAACTAAGACAATCAAAACTCTTGCTGATAGAAAAGGATCATCCAAAATTGCAATTCAAAAGTACGTTGCTGCCAATTACAAGGTCGAAGGTAACTACAAACGGNAAAAAAAAGAATTTAATTTGTAGTCAGATTTTTATGGCGACAGTAAATCAATAGCCTATAGGCTATAGTTATATCGAGAACAGGGATCGGCAGACGCTGCTCTATTTCACTCTTTCAGGTCAATTTCAGAGCACATTAAGTAATATTTTTCAACTCAAACCCCTAGGCAACTCTTATGGGAGTGAAGCTAAGTCTGAATTTGGCATCAGATTAGAGCAAAATAGCTTGCAAACTGTTTTAGACCAGAGCAAACGATTTCAGAAAATTTGCCGACCCCTGATCGAGAAACGGCTTTGTACATTCAGATGCTAACTGAAACGATCAATTAATTTTCTTCTCATATATGGATATATGTATCTCATTATATGGATTACCGGACCTCAGAGTACAAATCCTAAATATTTGAATGATACAAACAACGCAAGATACTAGCACCCAATCAAAACCCTTGATTACGGAATAGGCCGATTTCATTGGTCAGGTTGAGAAAGGATCAACCAATCAAATGCTCAGATTTCGCATTTTTCAAATATTTAAGATTTGTACTCTGAGGTCCTGTAATCCATATACCAAAAACTTGTTAATATAAGTTTTGGGCTGATTTTAAGGTCAAAAAAAGTGTGGACCAATTTTAGCTTCGTAAGCCGTTACATGCGAAAACTCCTTGTAATACAGCCGATCGTTTTCCCATAGGCATCATAAGAAGGCCGACTGCCCTTAAAAACAAAGCCAGATCTTTTTATGAACTTGACTAAGGCTAAACGAACAAACATTTTTAATGGCCCTGCAAACTTTATGAAATGGTGGCCCTGAAAAGGGCCGTAATAATGATATTGCAAAAGCTAATTTAGGCTCGTTCTCCTCGGATTCTTCTGGCCAATTGGATATCTTTTGGCATGATTGTGACTCGCTTGGCATGAATAGCGCACAAGTTAGTATCTTCGAAAAGACCTACAAGATAAGCTTCAGATGCTTCTTGAAGAGCCATAACAGCAGAAGATTGGAATCGGAGATCGGTCTTGAAATCTTGAGCAATTTCTCGAACTAACCGTTGAAATGGCAATTTTCTGATTAAAAGTTCAGTAGATTTTTGATATCTTCGAATTTCTCGGAGGGCAACAGTTCCTGGTCGGTATCTGTGTGGTTTTTTAACTCCACCGGTTGCTGGTGCCGATTTACGGGCGGCCTTGGTGGCAAGTTGTTTTCGTGGNAGATACCAATCAAATTAAACGCGCAATAGTCTACTGAACAAAAAACTGCTTACGTCAGGTTGAAATTTTGATCCCTTATATTCTAGAATCAAGAAAAGTAAAATTCCAAACTGAAATCAAATTTTCTCGAAAACAACTCGATACATTTTTTTCTAAATTTTATATGAATACGTGCAACATGTCTTCTCAATTCTAGTGGACAACTTTTTTTAAACATCGGCCCTAATTAATAGAAAATTGCATTTTGGTTCAGCCGGAAGTCAATATTTTGGAGTTCTTGAAATTTATTTTCATCCGCATTGTACCGAAGTACCCTCAAATTGAAGCTACTGCAAAACTGAAGTAACAGTTTGCTACTTCCTTTTACTTATTTTAAGAAACTTTCATTAAAATTGAGTTTATGTATTTTTTTTCAAAAAAATACTAAACCCAAAATCTGAATAAACTCGAAAATTTGAGAAAAATCCTCAAAAATTTTTTTTATGATAAAGCAGAAATGCATTTTCGTGTCCTTCCTGAGGCAATTTGGTCAGTTTTTATGTCCCTAACCTGAATTAAAAAACCGTTGATACCCTTAATTTGCGCACCTTGTCTGAATCGTGGCTCACCCCAAAAGTACGTCTGAAGTAATTAAAACCAACCCCTCACTCATCAGTTATTGATCAAAAAACCTAAATATGTCAGGCCGAGGTAACGGAGGAAAAGGACTAGGAAAGGGAGGACGACCAAACGCGCACCGAAAAGTACGTTCGTGATAACATCAAGGAATCACAAAACCAAGGCTATCCGACCGATTAGCTCGAAGAGGTGGAGTAAAAACGTATTTTCTGGTGCTTATCTACGGAAGAAACTCGAGGGTGTTCCAAGGTATCCTTTGAAAAATGTTATCAGAGATTGCCCGTAACCTACATCTGAACACGCCAAAAAGAAAGACTGTTACAGCCTCTTGCATGTGTCTATCACTCAAAAGAACAGGGACTACTCTTTTGGATTCGGTGGATAAGTTTTAAATCAATTATGTTAAAAACGGCCCTATTTAGGGCCGCAATACTCCTTAATTGTACCAGTTGATCCACCGGTAAGTTATAATAATAACTTCCAGGACATGAGGGCGCGAACAGTTTTTGCTAAAAATGGATCCATTAACTGGAGATCAGCAAAAATTCCGCCAACGGCACCAGAGCGCGATATCCATTATTATCCCGGGTTAAACCTAAAAATAATTTTGCGTGGTAACAGAATAGGGAAGTAAGTTTTAGTGTTACCCGCGGGATAATAATATACGGCTCTACTTTGGCCGTTGCTTTAGAGAAAGCTCAACGGAGTTTAAAGCTCCGGATTACTTTTGCAATACGGAAGCTAAAAAACTTATATTTTTTGCATCCCCTCACTTTCAAATTCTAGAATTTTGAATTTTTAAGTTCAAGAAAATATAAGTTGGAAAACCAGGTGTAGCAAAAATCAACGTCAATACGTGCTCATCGTAGTCGTCACAAATTATATTTTATAGGTACAATTTGGTTCTAACCAACGCACAAGTATCTTCCGTACGTCACACTATAATCCGCATTAGATCTATATATATCGTCAATCAAAAGTTTCTTTATAAAAAAATGAACTGAAAAACATCACAAATTTCTATGAAAAAGGGCTAATTTTTTCGAAATAAAACCAATTATATCTTTTTTTGCAATTAGAAAATGCATTGCATTTAGCAAAACCAGATTAATACACTTTTTATTATTATTTTTTAATCTTTATATACGTAATTTCTCAGTTCCAAAAAATAATCTGTTCCAACTGGGAACTTCCAAGATACGAATAAATTTTACTGTTAAGTGTTTTGTATGCCAAAAACTTTCAAAACTGGCTTATCTCAACATTTGTATTTGATGTCCTGTTTCGAAATAATTTTTCACGGAAATAAAACTTCGGTGAAACCATATCAAAAAATCAACTCCCCGTAATATTCGTAACAAATTGTCCAAAAAAGAAATAAGTACAGGGTGTAAGGTTTTACTTCTTTTTTCCAAACCTGGCTTACACTTGATTTCCGCCGTTTTTGATTGGTTGTGAGAAGAGTTTTCTCAGATTCAACCAATCAAACGGCGGAAATCAAGTGTAACCAGTTTGGAAAAGAAGAAGGGAAAAACCTTTACACCCTGCTATTTTTTTTTCGGAATCACCGCAAAAATTCTTTATATTCGGAAGAAACAGTTTGTGACATTTTTTTGGCCCTTTTAGAAGGTTTTGTAGGCTATAATCGGCTATAGATTCCAAGGGTTAAGCAGCAAAATGTCTATGTTTGAAAGGTATTCCGGAAATAAATACGGTTTTTTTGGAGCAGGCTTTAAGGGGTATGCGCTTCGATTCGTATGCCTGTAATTAATTATAAAAATGCCTCAAATGATTGGTATAATGTTTTAAAATACAAAACACTCCAAATAATAAAAAAAAAAATTCGAAAATTTTGAACTTTTTCTTTGCTTTTTTGTTTTTTTCTAAGTATTTTGTAGCTTTAAAGCATAATTCGCTAATTTACGGTCTAGTTTTGAAAATTTTGATATGTCGTAAGAACATTTTTTGATCAGTAAATTGTCAGCTTAATTCAAGTGGGTATTTTTCAGTTTCATCACGTGATATTTTTTTTCGATTTTTTGGAAATTGTCCCACAAAAAATCATATTTCGGATTAATAATCAGACAAATTCAGAGAGTTTGTGCTTTAATCTATACAATGCTCTCAAGATACGCATGTAAAAATTTGAGCCATTTTGGAAAAAATTTATTCTGCGGAAGAGAATACATTTAAAGTCTGAGAATGCCCAAAAAAACGGTCGATTATTTGCCGTTCTAGAATTGGTCAGACATCAGAATCAAAGAAAGTTTGTCTTTAATTTCGACATACTATCTGTTACGTGGTGCTGTGAAAATTTGAGCTAACCCCTTGGATATATCGTCCTCGGAAGGAGATAGATTTTGAAGTTACGAAAAGATCTTTCTTGTAACGATACTGTAACTATCAGTGTAATCAATCAAAAACAAATTTGAGGTACTGAGTCGCACGATCAAGGAAAGGTCTACTAATAAGTATCTCGGTTTTTCTCATGAGGCTCTTAGTTTTCCAATACAAATTCACCGGAGAATATGTCAATCAGAGTGCTTTAAAGTTATGCATAACCTCTTAAGGGGGTTGTCGTGTAAAGAATGCATGAGTGGAACAAAATAGTTTATATATTTTCTAGAACCCGTCAATAAACAAAATTTTATTCTTAAAATGATGAAGAATAATACGTGGGGTAGTATGAATGAGATGTATGCTTGGGTTAAAAGAGAAACGGTTTTCTCGCGGAGAGCGTGGGTGTTCGTCTCTTCTCTCAACGCTCGAAACTTTACCCTCTGCTGGGCAAATTATAAAACAATAAATCTTTGTTTTAAACGCTTTAAAACCTACAGAGGAATAATTTTTTCAACGAGCTTCCGGTAAAATATGACAATATTTTCGTAGTTTCATAACCTTTTCCTGTTTTTATATTCCAATTTTTAAACAAAATTGGACCGAGCTTATTCAGAGTTTTAAAGAGAATTTCCTGAAATTTTATTTTACCCGGTATAAAAATCAAAGGAGATTTTTGTTAATTTTTCTTTTATGGTAATTATTGAAAGAGTCGTACTTAATCGAAACATCTGTTGCTTTATTCATTTAAAGCAAAATTGATCGAGATCTTTAACAATTTTTGGTAGTTAAATTGAGAACATATTTTTACCAGTTTCCGCACCGTAGCATCCTTCACAGACATTAAAACAATTTTTTACTTGGCAGTTTGACAGAGAAGGTTTTTAGTCTCCCGTATTTTTCTTCTCATTTTATTCTTATCTGCCCGTTATCGACCCTTCCAGTCATGCTGGAGGAGAGGGCTATTTTCCAACAACCCTTCAAAGCGCATTCTAAATTGAATTAGTTTCCATTATAAACAGCTGTTACCCACCAATTCGCCCAAGTTTTTCGAAAGTTCTTCTGTGGCGATCTGGTGTAAACCCACTGCGATATTGAGGAGTGACTTTTTAAAAACTTTAAATTGGCGATTTCGGCTAGTTTATCAAAAGAACTTATTCGCAGTTTTTTGCCTATCGGAACAGACCGTTTGAATTTATCACGAATAAGACAAAACATAGATCGTTTCGTAATATAAGTTCCATTTTTCGAACTATAATAGTTCCCACTAATTCATGCTGGGAATTTTACTCCCCTCAGAGCTATAGAATTATTTAAAGAGTTTGAGTTTTTTCCCGATAGAGGTCCCAGTATGACCTATTATGTTCGCAATCAATATCTCTTTAAGGGTAATCCCTGCTGCCTAATTTGACATATTCTCGATAAAATATTAGCCGAACAGGGCCTCGAGGAATAATTCGACGAGAAAAGTAGGAGCAGGGATACCCTTAAGGCTCTAGTTGGACTTATCTAGTTGGTCTAGTACATTATACTATTAAATTACTAAGACAAACTCGAGTCCTTAAAGAGATAAGTAAGATTTTTTAAGGTGTCCGGACTTTTATTTTTTAATGTTTTGAACTTGACATTTTTGGCAGGCAATCAATTTTTTAGGTCTATATGAGGCAGCGCCAAGAACGGCGTTTTCAAACGGCTTTTGTTAGTTGTCTCTTCTACGCGCACCGTTGAACCATTAATAGTCGCGCCATCAAAAAAATTAACAAACCTACAAATATTTCAAAAAAACTTTGAAATGGTCGCCACACCAAAAGAAAGCAAACACTCCCAAAAAAAGTAGCCAAGACTACTTGCTGAAGAAGGCCGTCCAGAAACCCAAAGTTTTCTGTCGATGATTCTGAGGCAATCAAAACTCTTGCTGACAGAAAAGGAATCTTCCAAAATTGCAAATTCAAAAATACATTGCTGAAATACAAGGTTGGGAGTTAACTACGAACGATCTTGAATAAAAAGCTCTCAAAGCTGCTGTAGAGGAAAAACTTTGACCAAGCCAAAAGGTGTCGGTCTTACCGGTTCTTTCAAACCATTACCACAGGTCGAAAAACCAAAAGCTGCCAAGAACCAGTAGCTAAAGGTTGTCAACACCAGCTGCCAAAAAGGTCGTCAAGAAAGTTGCCAAAATCCAACTAAAAGGGCTGCCCGCAAAAGCAGGCTTCCCCAGTCAAAAACGGGAAAAGTTACCAGAAAGTCAGCTAAAAAGGTTGTTAAAAAAACCATGTAGCTAAATAAGGCAACCAAGCCAAGAAATAAATTTTTTTCAAGATAAAATTTATATAAATAACGGCTCTTTTCAGAGCCCGCCAATTATTCACAGAAAATTATCACGGTTTTCTAAGCGAGAGGGGTAGGCTTCCTACTAGGTAAAACGGATTTCGAACTACAATTTCTAAATAGATAACGTTTTATCGCGCATAGTGATGTGAAAGATTCCCTTTTACAAGTTTGAAATTTCTAATCTCCAAAATATACTTACAAACTTTGTTATGAACAAAAGCTCCGATCTTTGGATTTATGCGATATTTTCGAAATTTTTATCACACTGAAATTTTAAACTGAATATTTTGGTCCATGTAATGGTACATGTAAATTGGTACATGTAATGGAAATTAAAAAAAAAATTTGCGCTCACTCGAGAATAAAAATAAAAACAAGGGCCTTGGTCGCCAAGCTACAAAATAAATGTAATGGCAATTCGGAAAGCGTTTAGGGCCGCAATTATAAAAGTTTTTGTGACACTGTATAACTAAGGGTAAGCTTCGACAAAAAAACTTTTGGGCATGACGGTAGCGAATTTTTCTGATATGTGTCTAGGAAATCAATGAATGGTTTTTGCGTTTTTGAACACTCTCGTATCTATGAAAAAAAATTTCGCATAAGTCTTTTATTCATAATTTCATAAACAAGATTAAAAAATCAGCTAACGTAGGCAAGAAAAGTTTTGTCGAGCCACTTAACCGAATAACAAATAAAATTTCCCGTTAAGCACCTCTAGTCACAAAGCATTACGATTTTTTGCCTTTAATTTAAATTTCTGAAGAATTGATTATATAACGCGATAAAAATTGTGACATTTGCAAGTTTTTAGAAATAATGGTTCATGAATGCATTCCACAAAAGGTGAAAAGATTGGTATTCTTGGGGTTTAAAATTATCATACTTTGTAGCAACTTGAGTGGCTCAAGCAAAATGTTCAAAAATTGTCATTTGTTGGGTCGAAAGTTATCATATGCCACTGCAATTAAAGTGCGGCCGTATTTAAAAAAAAAATAATCCCCTTGAAACCAAACCAAATTAAAGTGTCCGCTCTGCTAACGGGCATTTTAACTTGCGCACCAAGTAGCACCCTCATTTTATATTGTTACAAAGTTGGGGTCTCTTCACCACCACCCTGAGTAAATAAACGAGCAATTTAAGTAACACCATCCAATTGAACAAATAATTCGGAAATGTCAGGCCGAGGTAAAGGAAGGAAAAGGACTAGGAAAGGGAGGAGCCAAACGGCACCGAAAAGTACTTCGTGATAACATCGCAATGAATCACAAAACAGCTATCCGACGATCTAGCTCGACAGGTGGATGTCAAACGATTCTGTCTTATCTACGAAGAAAACTCGAGGTGTTCTCAAGTTATTCCCTTGAAAATGTTATAGAGATGCGTAACCTAGCAACTGAAACACGCCACAAGAAAGACTGTTTACTGCTCTTTGAATGTTGTCTATGCATCAGAGACAAGGACGATACTCTTATACGGATTCGGTGATTAAGTTTTTGTCTGTACTTGTAAAAACGGCCTTTTAAGGGCCACCATGTAATTTGACATGTAAGTTTTTAAAATGATACTACGTCGCGTGCTTCGACCTGTGCTAACGGCATAGTTTCGATTACTCGTAAAGCTTCGTTTATATCTACTCTACAGGGGTACATCCTCGCCTCAACTAACTAACTTTTTCTGAAAAAAGTATGTCTAAGCGGACAAAACGGGATTTAAAAAAAAATCAGCTTTTTTATTTTAAGGTATTTAATCAAGTTTAAATAATTATTCTTGTAACGGCAGTTGGTCGCTCGAAATCCCTATACTTTTGCTTAAAAGCTACGTTACGTAAATATAACCTGTAATTATACGGTATAACTAAACTACAAATAATCTTGAGGCCATCGCCCTGCGGTCGCTTCCACCTAAGCGGAGAGAGCAAGTATACAATCTGAATTTGAGACGACTGAGCGTTCCACCATTTCCGAGATGCCAATCTCAGATTTATTGTAATAAGTTTGCAAAAAAAGTAGGTTATAACGTGTTTCTGATTATTATATATAAATAATGACTTCAAAAACTTTACTTACATTACCACTCAAAATTACAAATACCGAAAATTTTGTATTAAGCTTATAGAAATTACATTAAAAACAGAAAATTTATAATATTCGTAAATAATCCCTATCGCCTTTCCTGCACGCGTCATAACCTTGAGCGCAGTGTCACAATACATCGATGTCGACTTAATTTCAAGAATCCGCTATTTAGTAATGGTCACTTTCTCTCAAAAGTTGATGACGTGTGCAGAGAAAGACGCAAATAGGGATAATTCTTCGATATATTGAGAGTGAATTGTAAAAACTGATAAATTCGCACTGTAATTCTTTTGTAATTGGAGTGCAGTAGTAATGACTTTAACGGCAACTTCCGGCCGGCCGGTCAGACCCAAATTTTCACCAACCAAGCTTTAAACGGAACCCAGCCTCGCGGTGAATATTGTCCTTTCAAATAAAGTGAGATCATTGAATAATAATTTAAAATATCCAAAAATGTTAGAAATAATTATAGCAGTCCCGTTTTTTATATGCTTTTGTTGCATGTAATGAAAACAGAATAGAAAGTTTTGTATGAAAATAGCTATTTTTATAGTTTCATTTTAAGAATTGAGGTAAAATTTCAGCCAAAAGATGGACAGCCCCGAAGAAGAGAATTTGCCAAAACTTAAAACGACAGGGTAATGGTTTCTGTACCTGCCTAAAAGTCATACTACTGGTATACTGATAAAATAATAATTTCGAAAAATTTTGGAAAGAAACGCGTAATACTACTGATTTTTGTTTCGCGAATTCTAACCATTTTATCTAACAGAAGGTGTAGTAGATAAACGTATAGGAAAATATATATATCGACAAGTATTACTTGTGGCGCGTGCGTATTCACAGACTGGTTTTCGGAGATTCGCCTATTAGATGGGAAGTAAAATGAGAGAATCTTGAAACAAAAAGTTGAGTAATAACGCCAAGTATTAATTAACTTTGATATACCGCAATAAACAAATATAGTGGCCCTAAAAAGGGCCGTTTTTATAACGTAGACAAAACTTATCCACCGATCCGTAAAGAGTACGTCCTTGGTCTTGGAGTGCATAGACAACATCAAGAGCAGTAACAGTCTTTCTTTTGGCGTGTTCAGTGTAGGTTACGGCATCTCTTGATAACATTTTCAAGGAATACCTTGAGAAACCTCGAGTTTCTTCGTAGATAAGACCAGAAATACGTTTGACTCCACCTCGTCGAGCTAATCGTCGATAGCTGGTTTTGTGATCCTTGGTGTTATCACGAAGTACTTTTCGGTGCCGTTTGGCTCCTCCCTTTCCTAGTCTTTTCCCTCCTTTACCTCGGCCTGACATTTCGAATTATTTGTTCAAAAATGTGATAATTACTTTTAAATTCGCTTGAATTTAAACCGAGGGTGGTGCTGAAGAGACAACAATTTAGGCGCCATTATTTAAAATCCGTTGGCTGAACGGGCATGTTATCTTGCGCTCAAGAGGGTTGTCGCTTCTCAAAGAGCTCGTTGATATCAAATTCGACTAGACAATAAAATCCCATTTTCAAAATGGCACGAACTAAGCAAACTGCTCGAAATCTACGGGGGTAAAGCCCTCACGAAACAACTCGCTACCAAGGCCGCCGTAAATCGGCACAGCCACGGTGGAGTTAAAAACCACACAGATACCGACAGGAACTGTTGCCCTTCGAGAAAATCGAAGATACCAGAATACTGGACTTTGATCGAAAACTTCTTTCAACGTTAGTTGAGAAATTGCTCAAGATTTTCAAGACCGATCTTCCGATTCCATCTTCTGCTGTTATGGCTCTTCAAGAAGCATCTGAAGCTTATCTTGTAGGTCTTTTCGAAGATACTAACTTGTGCGCTATTCATAGCCAAGCGAGTCACTATCAGCAAAGATATCCAATTGGCCAGACGAATCCGAGGAGAACGAGCTAAAATTGCTCTTGAAAATTACGGCCCTTTTCAGGGCCACCAAATATTATTATATTATGCGGCTTCTAAACCTCCCAATTACTATTCGAGATAAATAGTAGATTTGGTGTGTCACTTGAGACAATTGGTGTCGAGGAAGCAAATATTGTGTCCATCGGTGAATTTGTATTATGGTATGCTGAGTGATGTTCAAAGAGTTCCTTCATTAAGAAGCATTGTAGATAATTTCAGGCTTATATACGAAATAAGTATATATTGAAATTTTTTATTAAGTGTACTAACAATCTAAAAATGTTTTTGCTCTTGCGCCGAAGACCGGTAATAATTTGGCCATAGTTTATAATTCCGTTTACAGAACAATGAATAGTTGCGTATTCGTTGACAGAATTTTACGAGATGACTTGTGAGCTCCATTGTTTTTCAAAATGATCTGGGAGGTTAAGACCTGAATTTAAAAATTCTTTATAAAAATTGATTCGTAAAAATAAAAAAAATACGAACTTTAGGGGCACAATGGCCAAAACGGGAACTTTTCGTGTATTTTGAAGCACTGTTTTGGGTAACAATCAAAAAAAACAACATACCAGTTGGGGTCGCGTATTGAGACATAACTACAGTTCTTTCGCAAAAATCCAATCGGCTGTTGAAAATAAATTGTTCGTTCGCATGAAGCGACGCGGATGGTTAAAAGATTGCTGCGGTTACTTTATTTACGGTTATGCGAACATGTGAAGGGTCTTCCCAGAATATTTAGACAAGTCTCCTGTTCGCGAATGTTGAAATCTTTTTTAGACAACATGAGTTGTCACATCTAATGCGTATCAAATTTAAGAAACGATGTTTATAATCAATCTCATTGTACAGTTTAGGATTTGCTAACGAAAAAATTATTTAAATAACAAAATTCTAATGACAACGTACTATGTACATGTTAAACTCTGCTAGTTGTAGACTATCGGCTTGTTTCACTTGTATCTTAATTTACTTATCATTTCGATAAATCATTTAATACCAATTGTTGATTGAACTCCTAATCACACAAAATTTCGACTATTAAACGTTTACTCGATTGTCAAGAACATTCAGACGCTTCATGAGTACGTATGCGATACGAGCCGTATTGTTTATGACAGCTACTATAGCTACCCTTAGTTTTTGTTGAAAATACATGTTATGGAAAAGTTCTTTTGGAATCAGGAAGCAAACCTTGAAAAAAAATTGCCGCGTTCCAGACTTATTAGCGTCGTCGATGCGCTCTGCCCCAAACATATACTTTGCCGGATTGATATATTTACGAATATTTCCCGCAATGCTCACGATAAAGGAAAATTTGTCCATACTCGACGTTCAAAAATAACATTATGCTTATCTTGATTCAAGTACCAGAATTTATAGTCAATGGTTAACATTATTGAATCTGTCGGAATGGTTTATTTGATAATAGTCCCAAGCTAGCGATACCCTTAATTGTACGACAAAAGTTATCGTCACCATGGGGTTAAACGAACTGTTAAAGATTTTTTGTAATTTCGGTTCAGAAAACGTGACAATTGGATTGAATACTGCAGAACACGTTAACTTATATCACAGAAGGATCATCACAAATTTCCTAATGATGGCTCCTCAAGAGTTTGGAAATGCATGATATCCTATTTCACTGTGAATGTTTCTCACGAAATTGGTCTGGCGAAAATCTAATACAAAAATAGGGCAAAAATATCTTTTGGAAGTGGCTCGTCGGATAAAATTTTAAATACAGTTTTGTAATAAAATTGACGATCTATGACATATTGAATTTGACAGCTTGAAATTGTTTTGCGTATTAATAGGCAAGGGTCGTGAGGAGGTTAACATGAGATTTAATTAACAAAAAATCGTGCCGCCGACTAAGATTGTTATGTAGAATATTATTTGAAAATTGTCGCCATATGCTACGATCAAAGATGGCAATTTGAAATAGACTCCGATACCTATTACCTCACGTTGTTTACCAATTGAGAACTATCTATTTCATGAACATTATAATGGTGGTCCTGATAAAGGACCGTGGTAAACCAAAAAGACAAATTTATTCTGTCTGAGGTCTCTTTGGGAGACAGAACATGCTGATATTTTGGCGAGAACACCACCATGAGCGATAGACTCACAAGAAGTTTGTTCAATTTCTTCCGTCCATTTCTGATGAGCAATTGAAGATGTCTTGGGATATCTCTGGTCTTTTTGTTACTGCTGGATCCGGGCAAGCGTTTCCGGCTAATTCCAAACTTCCAGCTGATAAGTAATTCGAGAACAGCAGCCAAGTGTACCTGGAGCACCGGCTCCTACTGAACGGGTCATAGTTACTTTTCGTAACATACGGTTGCAACCGACGCGCACTGGAAATGAAGTCCGGCACGGTAACTATGAGACTGGACCTTACCTTAATTTAGCTCTTTTCCTGCTCCTGAATATTTGTTTCTTATTCAATTTTCTAAAGATATGAGCCATTTTGGCTGTATTTGTGCTTGGAAAAAAACTAAATATTCCAAAAGTGAGAAAGTCGTAGGCGTCGCATAAACTGGCGAGGATATGCCAATTTATGCTCCCGCGTCACTTTCTTCCCGCGCTATTTGTTTGCCGGACTTAGCTAGCCTCACTTATCACCAAAATTGATTAAGGGTATCACTGCTCCTACACATTTTCTGCAGTTTATTATGTCATAAAAATGCACACCCATAATGTTTTCTGTTTGAAACGCATAAAACCAGCCCAGACATGACAAAAAATTTCGAAAATTATTTTGCGTTTTTTCGATTTTTTCTAAAGTATTTTCTCCCAAAATTATGTTCAAAAACGTTGCTGTCAATTTGACCACTAAAACTTCAAATATCGGGTTGAACGTAAGCCAACTTTCCTCTTCAGTGTTTCCTCCAGCTTCTTTTTGAGCCCTACTTTCGAAAAAAAATCGAAGCACATTTTTTTCGGAAATTTTTTCCACGTGACTTGAAAATTCATATTTTTTTGTTTTGGGTCGAAATTTGACAAAAACGCCAGTGAAATTTCTGTTTGTTTAGAGCTGCTTTTGCAAAACTTTGAGTAAATTTTGAATTTAACCTAGGGAGGAGAAGATTTCCGATAAAAGGTCGAAAACGGTATTTTTGACCGGTTTTTAGTATTCTACGAAATAAATATACACTTATATCGACAAAAGCTTACCAGCCAAAGTTTTTGTATACTAATATACAGGTTATGTTAAAAATTTGAGTTTATTTCAAAAATAAAACCTTGGGAGAGATAGATTTTCCGTTTTGGCTTAGGTGGCTCTTGTGCCGCTTATTGTGAAAGGAGTGTGGTCATACAAAAAAGTTTTGGCAAGATTTTTTTCGCAAGTTGAAAGCTAGTTCTACAAACTGGCTAATCTGAAATTACTATCCTCGAGGCCCTGTCGGCTAATATTTTATCAGAATATGTCAATTAGGACAGGGATACCCTTAACTTGCACTTTTAATTTCCGTTAACATTGAAATATCAACTTTTAAAAATGGTCTTTTGTTAAAGGTGAACCTAAGCCGTCCAAGGGAGCCGAAAAAGGCGAATTACTAAGACAATCTTACTAGGCTCATCATCCAAAGTAGTGAAACGAGTATACCAACGGTTCTTTTTAGGCCCCCAAAACATCAAATTTATCTCTATTTCATTTCAATGCACGTTGAAAATACCCCAAACTTCTCTTTTTATAGAAACGTAGTTTTGAACAAATCGTTTTCACACGAGGACTTGCCCAATTGTCCACATAAGTCCATATTTTTTTTAATTTCTTGAGAGAATAATTGGTATAGCAACAGTCTATGTTTGAATATGTACAGTTAATGGTGACAATATGTAATACATATATGTACAAGGTAATTAATGCATACCTTATGTTTATTTTATATTTTTGTAACATTTAATTTTTTCCATACCGAAACTGAAATGAAAAATCACAAAAACAACTTCCGGCCAGAGATACAGGACTTGTATCATAACAGTAATATTTTTTGTATTAAATGCACACCGAAAAAACTACTTTATATGAGTCAATCAAGTGTCCCCGCGAAATATAGATCTGACGATCTCACATAGTTACAACGCTCGGCTTATAAGTTATTTTCGAATATCATTTCATAATCTTGAAAACTTAGAATTTAATAGCTATCGTTTGAACACTTTTCTGCGAGAAAATTTGATTTATATTTTATCAGATTGAACTCTGTAGATAATTGTCCAGAACCCACTTTCCGGGACAGCTTCATTTGACTTATATAGTAAGTGTTTAAACCTTCCCAAAACTTACAATTTATTTTTTGAATTACCGAATGATTATTTTCAAGAATTAAACACATAAGGCGAAAAAACATGATGGAATCAACCCTTCAATCGAAATTTTGCTATGTGTCCGTATTTTATCACTACGCTTCAAATAATAGAAATTCTTGTGATTTCATTGGTCTATGATATAATCCTTTTGATTCCATCGTCACTTTCTCTATTTGTGACGTAGTGATAAAATACGAACATAGGCACATTTTCGATATATCTGAAAGAAGAAACCCTTAATATTTGTAACATTTTTAAAACCAAAGTGACAAGTTCCATAGTCAATTTGAAATGTAATGATCCAATGATGATTACTTCTTAATTTTTTTGCTGATTTCAGGTATGGGGGTTGAATCGGTGCAAACTTTCAGAAATGTTAAAATTTCGATTTTAATTATTGAGAAATAAGAGACACGATAAGATCAAGTAAGCGTATGGAACTGATTGATTCACTGATTCATTCGCGATATCTATTTCCGATAATAACCAACGGACTTTTTCAATATTGAGTATCACCCACAAAAAACGCGCAATAAAAAGTTCAATTTGCGCTCAATATAATCTCCGCGCTTCATCATTTTTAGTACAAATGTAGCACAGACTGCCTACCTGAATATCATTCAGATAATTAGAAGAAATAAAATGTCAGGAAAAGGTAAAGGAGCGAAAGTTAAGGCTAGGCAAAGTCCCGATCAACCGTGCTGACTTCAATTCGCCAGTTGGTCGAGTTCATCGTATGTTACGAAAAGGTAACTATGCCAGCGAGTAGGAGCTGGTGCCCAGTAATTACTTGGCCGCTGTTCTCGATACTTATCAGCTGAAGTTTGAATTAGCTGGAAACGCTGCCGAGATAACCAAAAAGACCAGAATATCCCAAGACCTCTTCATTTGGCCATCAGAAATGACGAAGAATTGAACAAACTTCTTGGTGGAGTTACTATCGCTCAAAGGTGGTGTTCTCCCAAATACAAGCTGTTCTTTTACCAAAAAAGACTTCGGACAAATAAATTTTCTCTTTGCTTACAAAGGTCCTTTTCAGGCCACCTAATTTCAAACAAGCAGTACTTGAATAACAACTGGAGCTTACCAACACTATAGCTTCAGCTCCTATTAATTTATTTCTTTTTTGACTAACGTAAATTGTCCCTTTTGAGATTTTTAGATGGTATCTCTCCCCGCATCGGGCGCTTCATATTGGTCTAGACGCGATGTTTTAGAGAAAAACCACCATATATGTTTCGGTACTTCAGAGAAAAAAATGAATTTTTAAATTGAATCATTATTATTTAATCTATTACGGCAAAATTATTGGACCTCAATCACAAGGTTCGAATTAAAACTGCGTGACATGTAAAGGAATTAAATATGATTTTCCAAGTTGGTAAGTGCCGATTGACACTGAGTACAGGTTGTTTCTGGATCTGTCTTACGCGAAATAAATTCAATTCATGACCACGAGTCGTTGTCTACGACTGACACATTAAAATGTGTGAAATAGAAACATTTTCTGTTGCACCAGTATTATCACAATTAATCGAAAAATACTACACCTCTTTTCTACACACAGTTATGACGCTGAGTAGAAAAGTGGCAGAAGAATTATCTGATATGGCCGCGCAGGGCCATTGGGGTTCAAAGTAAAAAATGACTTTTCTCAGAGTTTTAACACGTAGCGTTGCAAAGGGGTGGTTTGCGACCAAGTCACGTCTTTTTCTTTGTTATTTAACTTTAATTTTAGAAAATATTTTTCAGGCGACGCTTACGAAATATCACCGAAAAAAATACCTGCCGACGATGGGCAACTGTGCAAGTTAAGTCTTGTACTCGCAGGAAAAGGCTATTTTCCAGAGTTCCAAAATACTTATTAAAATACATTTATTAATGGCCCTGAAAAAGGGCCTTTATAACTGATGCCAAATTACTTGGATGAAGTGTATTTGGTAACGCCTTAGTTCCCTCAGAGACAGCGTGTTTGGGCCAATTCCCTGGGAAGAAGAATCTTGACCAGCGGTTTGAATTTCTCGGGAGAGATTGTTGATCGCTGTTGTACTGGCCAATTTGAGGCTTCGTTGGCGATTCTTTCGAAAATGTCAGCACGAAGGAGTTCATAATAGTCATAGTTTAGAAGAGACACCGGTATCTGGGGCACTTGCTTAAAAACTTTGTAGATGTAGATCGAGTATGCTCCTTACGCTTCTTGCGTCGGACTTTTTGCCATCACGGTTGGTGGCTTTTTAGTAATAGCTTTTTTGCTCCGGAACCTTTTACGGCCTTGCTTGTCCTTTGACAAAAACCATTCTTAAAAATGATTTTTCTCGAATGATAAAAATAATTGAAAAGCGCGAGTATTTATAGACTGTGCTGGGAAAGTAGAAAGCGTAGGCGACTTGACCGAAAAGCGCGGGAATAAAGTCCGTGGAGAAAGAAACAAATGATGAGGGAAGCTATAACATTGTGTGTACGTTTTTTTTATTTATTCTGTAAGTTTCAGCAGACGTTAAATAATTTTTTTAATGAATTGGGCATTTTTTCTTAATTTTCTACAGTCTGACAGAATAAGCTGATTTGAATACGAACAGGATCTTTGATGAACAATAAATAGATACCCATTTTTGACCTTTGAAATTCATTATTTAAAATTGTCCTATGAAATTCGACTCAAGCTACAACGCTGATCATAATCTTGTGAATCGATTTTTATCTCACTTTTTATTGGTCGGTGTCGTTAACCAGCTTGAAATCCTTAGCTAAAATCTGACATAATTAGTTTGTTTCTTATCAAACAATGCAATACAAGCTGATTGATAGTCTTTTTATTTCCATAAATCATCGGAAAGCATTTTTGCATGCGTTGAAAAATATTTCGTATCACTAAGTTACATTATTTGATTTCCAAAAATTCAAGTATTATTGCCTGAACTAACAACACACGAACAGAAAATAATTCTAATTTTTTCACGAGGGGTTTAAATAAGTACCTTGAAATCTAGGGAGATAAAAATATTCATTTGTCTTTTGACCAAATTTAATTTGTATTGTCAATTGTTCTAAATGTTTTTTTGAAGTTACTTAATTAATTACTGATACATTGACAAAACAGTTAACATTTTAAAAAATAAAAAATTTAATGAGCCCTTTAACTAAGGTAGGCCCGACAAAACTTTTTTAGTCTACGGTAGCTATTCCTTGATAGTGTTCTAGGAAATCAACAATAAAATGGATATATGCAAAAAATATCAAGGAGAGGTTCAAAACGTAAAAACCACCACTTTCAAAATTGCCTATCATTTGGCTTGAAGATTAATCTTTGAATTTATTTGGAAAACCAAGCCAATGAAGGCAATTTCAAAAATGTTTTGCACTTTGAACCTTTCCTGGTGAAATTTTTGCATAGTTTTTATTCGCGATTCCTAGAACATATCAAAATCACGGTACAGTAGGCAAAAAGGTTTTGTCGGCCCACCTAACTTAAACGTTCTTAATTAACCATCTACATAATATATTATATATGACATCTATAATATTATAGATGGTCTAAATTTGAATTCTAAAGTAGTTTTATAAATGTCCCAAACATGACATTTTTTAAAAAAAAAAATCATTTACTAGGTTTTCATGGGGCAGCAAAACGCTGCAACAAGGATCCGTAAACGTCGTTTCAGGTTAGTCCTCTCCTCACGCGCACCAGTTTGAAACATAAATACTCGCGCGATCTTGAAATTAACCAAAAAGTTCTATTACCAACAAAAACTTAAAAATGGTCCCACACCACAAAAAAGCAACTGCACCAAAGGTAGCCTAAGCGCTGTTAAAAAGGCCGTCCAGCACACCCAAAATTTTCTGTGATGATAACTGAGGCAATCAAACTCTTGCTGATAGAAAGGATCATCCAAAAATTGCAAATTCAAAGTACGTCTGCCATTACAGCGTCGAAGGTACACGGAACGGTCTTTGAAAAAAGCTCTCAAAGCCGCTTTAGAAGACAAAACTTGACTAAGCCAAAAGGGTCGGTCTTTACCGGTTCTTTCAAGCTGACCAAGGTTGAAAAGCCAAAAAGGCTGCCAAAAAACCAGTAGCTAAAAAGGTTGTCAAAAAACCAGCTGCTAAAAAGGTGTCAAGAAAGTTGCAAAAACTCCGACTAAAAAGGCTACTCCAGCAAGAAGGCTCTCAGCCAAAAAGGGTAAGGTTACCAAGGAAAGTAGTAGCTAAAACGTTGTGAAAAACCAGTTGCTAAAAAGGCAACAAAAGCCAATAAGTAAATATTTTCAAGAACATTTTAATAAAAATATCGGCTCTTTCAGAGCCACCAATTATTCTCAGTTAAAAAATATCGAGGCGAGAGGTATGCTTCTGGTGAAGTGAGTTAAACGCTGTCGTAAGTCGACTGTGTTTGAAAGGCATATCAATTCGCTATAAAAAGTAAGAATCTTCGACCCTTATAGCATAGATATGAACCCATCGTTTTAAATTTTTGATAAACTGTCCAAATTCAGACATCTTGGTAACGGAAATTGAAAACAAAATCTCTAATTTTAGTCCTTTTTATGGTGACAGTAAATCAATAGCCTATAGTTATATCGAGAACACGGGATCGGCAGACTCAGCTCTATTTCACTCTTTCAGGATCAATTTCAGAGCACATTGTGATATTTTTCAACTCAAACCTAAGACAACTCTATGGGAGTGAAGCTAAGTCTGAATTTGGCATCAGATAAGAGCAAAATAGCTTTAAAACTGATTTAGACCAGAGCAAACGATTTCCAGAAAAATTTGCCGACCCCTGACTACCGAAACGGCATTTTACATTCAGATGCAACTAAAACGATCAATTAATTTTCTCTCATCCAGCCGATTCGTTTTCCCCATAAACATCATATAAAAACAAATTCAGATCTTTTTCTGAAACTTGAACTAAGGCTAAACGAACAAACATTTTTAAATGGCCCTGCAACTTTATGATATGGTGGCCCTTAAAAGGGGCCGTAATAATGATAAGCAAAAGCTAATTTTAAGCTCGTCCCCTCGGATTCGTCTGGCCAATTGATATCTTTTGGCATGATAGTGACTCGCTTGGCATGAATAGCGCACAAAAGTTAGTATCTCGAAAAAGACTACAATAAGTCCTCAGATGCTGTCTTGAACAGAGCATAAACAGCAGGAAGATTGGAATCGAGATCGGTCTTGAATCTTGAGCAATTTCTCGAACTAACCGTTGGAAAGGAAGTTTTTCTGATCAAAAGCTCGGTAAGATTTCTGGTATCTTCGAATTTCTCGGAGAGCTAACTGTTCCTGGTCGGTTATCTGTGTGGTTTTTTAACCCCACCGGTGGCTGGTGCCGATTTACGGGCGGCCTTGGTGGCGAGTTGTTTTCGTGGGGCTTTACCACCGGTGGACTTTCGTGCAGTTTGCTTAGTTCGTGCCATTTTAAAATGATAATTTTGTATTTAAGAAGTCAAAAATATAAACCAAATGTTTTGCTGTAGAAGAGACAACCCCTTCGAGTGAGAGCAAAACTTTTCCGCTCAATAAAGTGATTTAAGAATGCGCCTGATTGGTTTTAGCCGTCAGCCAACGGATGTTATAAACTGGCGCCTAAATTATATCAAATAAATTGTCTCTTCCCCAACCAGCATCCCTTGTAAATTCAACGAAATTTATTATGCATCATCTTATTTTTAAAAAAATAAAGAAATGTCAGGCCGAGGTAAAGGAGGAAAAGGACTAGGAAAGGGAGGAGCCAAACGGCACCGAAAAGTACTTCGTGATAACATCCAAGGAATCACAAAACCAGCTATCCGACGATTAGCTCGACGAGGTGGAGTCAAACGTATTTCTGGTCTTATCTACGAAGAAACTCGAGGTGTTCTCAAGGTATTCCTTGAAAATGTTATCAGAGATGCCGTAACCTACACTGAACACGCCAAAAGAAAGACTGTTACTGCTCTTGATGTTGTCTATGCACTCAAGAGACAGGGACGTACTCTTTATGGATTCGGTGGATAAGTTTTCGAAAATATTCTACAAACGGCCCTTTTCAGGGCCACCAATATATATTTTGAAAATTCCTGGTCGAATCAAGGACCCAGAAAGTAAAACCAGCCGATAAGATCCCTTAATCCATCCAAGGGTTTTTTGTATAATAGGTATCATGGTAATACCAAAATTATGACGCATGATTATTTTATGGTAATTCTTTAAAATATTGAAAGATTAAAAAAAACGATTTTTAGATCTTTAAAATTTGCACGAGCTTGGACAGCCTAACTTTACAAGCGGCCAAGCTTGGTTTGTTTGCGGCCTTCAAAAACCAAGAATATTTTCAAATAAACTGAATTTTAAAATGTTTTAACTCGAATTAAATAATCATTACTACTGCATTAATTTTACGATTTAATTGGTGGTCCTGAAAAGGACCGTTTTGAGCCCAGTTTAACAAATAACTTATTTGTCTGAGGTCTTCTTTGGGAGAAGAACAGCTTGGATATTTGGTAGGACACCACCTTGAGCGATAGTAACTCCACCAAGAAGTTTGTTCAATTCTTCGTCATTTCTGATGGCTAATTGAGATGTCTTGGGATAATTCTGGTCTTTTTGTTATCTCGGGCAGCGTTTCCGGCTAATTCCAAAACTTCAGCTGATAAGTATCGAGAACAGCAGCCAAGTAAACTGGAGCACCGGCTCCTACTCGAACGGCATAGTTACCTTTTCGTAACATACGGTGAACTCGACCGACTGGAAATTGAAGTCCGGCACGGGTAGATCGAGACTTGGACTTAGCCCTTAACTTTAGCTCCTTTTCCTGCTCCGGACATATTATTGCTTATTTTATTACAACAAAATAATGGTGTAGAAGTGAGCTGCTGCCTGTTTATATACGAAATATTAAGAAGCGTGGGCGGCAAAATTAGCGGGATGTGCGTTGTTGCCAGGGGCTCTTACTGATTCTACAATTTGGCGCCAAACACCTAATATGCCGCGGTTTCCCACGACATCCTATATAAACTAGCAATTTTTTAAAAAAACTATCATTCAACTAAAAATTGAATTTTGAAAATGGTTTTCGTCAAAGGAGAAGCTAAGGCAGTCAAAGGCTCTAAAAAAGCCATCACTAAGAAGCCACCAGCAGCTGATGGCAAAAAGGTCCGACGAAAGAAGCGTAAGGAATCTTACTCTATCTAAAGAATAGCCAGCCTACACATTGATTGGCCTTTAGTCTGTAAATTTCGTGTGGTTATAACGACATTTCCTCATTTCAAGCTCTCCCTTTTGTTTCTTTACAAAAATTTGTATCAAAAATATCATAAAAATAATCCTAAATTATTTTCTAGACTAAAATTGGCTTTCCAACCGGTCTCTATATAAAGAGCGTTTGACTCTAAGTGCTAAATTTATTATATTAAAATATAATAATAAACGATAAAATGGATTCGTCGCAAAAGTCAATATAGTTCTGTCCCCAACGTGGTCCAGGACGCCACCAAAAGGCGAGAGAGTTAAAAGTTATAACTAAAAGAGCACGGGCTAAAGATGCGGATGGAAAATTCATCCGACGAAGAGAAGAAACAGCAATCCTTCGGCATTTATTCTACAAGGTTAGGGTGGGAAATTTATAAAAAAAAAATAGTGGTTTTAATATAACGTACTAACGGCAATATTTTTGTGCTAAACATTCCGTTAATTATTTAAAATTGTAGGCCCGACTAAAGTATCACCTCGAAAATTTTTTTTTTAAAAAGCAAAAATTTGATGGCAATTTCCAAGCTAAATCATTGGTACTTCACAAACGGGTTGTTCAGTTTTAAGTAATTATGGACAATTTGCCAAAAAAAACTAGTACTATACTTATTATAACATATAATAGTGGTACATTTTAGTAGATTTTTAAGAACCATTTGAATATAATACAGTAATGTTTGGCCGTCCCAACCTAAAATTGATAAAACGATCCCTTTAAAGGGAATTCGGATTATTTTTTAAAATTTTGTCACTCTATGACGCGGAGTGAGAAAGCTTACCAAAGGATTATTTCGAACAAATTAGTTATTATCCTTACCCAAGTATAATCTTTGATAAAGAACTTGCCCAAATATTTGATTGGTTCATAATCCACCATAGGGTGACCGCGATCACTCATTTCAAATGAAGGTCACCAAAACTCATCGCATTCCCACCTTATAAAAGGTGCTCAAACAAGTTCACCCAGACTCAGGGATTTCATCTAAGCTATGTCGTCGATGAACTCTTTGTTAATGATAATTTTTGAACGAGTTGGTAACGAAGCTTCTAAATTGGCAAAGTACAACAAAATCAAACAATCGATTCCCGATCAATTAAACATGCTATCAGACTCTTCTTCCTGGAGAATTAGCAAAGCCGCTGTTTCTGAAGGTACCAAAGCTGTAACGAAATACATGTCAACGAAGTAATTTTAATTATTGATTTACAAAGGCCCTTTTCAGGGACACTCATACTGTGGTCAAAAACGGATTTGAATAATGTATGTGACCGCCATACTGTCCTGGTACAGTACCCCATTCAGATCTCGATATAATTGAAGGTTCCCGAAATACTTTCTTAGCAACAGAAAAGTTCCGTAAATGGAAATGTTGATACAGGCCCTGTACTACAGGGGAGGGGACCGATATCGCCGAATTTTTTTTCCCGATATTGGGCACTATCCGCGATATGGGGACAGAATAAATTCTTCGTTCAAAAAGTCAAGGCGTTCGAAATGACGTCATAATTTTGAAAGTTTCAATTTATAAGTTCACATAAGTTCAAATGAAGTAAATTTAATCCGTATTTGCTCTCTGCGACCTTCAGTACATCATTACCCATAGTTTGCTGATACGTTCATTAGAAAACCGTACCAAGAAAAACTAATGATAGTCTTTTCAGTAATAATGATAACTTGAGATTGACCGTGAGGATTGGCCAGTTTTTGCTCTCTAGCGACCTTGCAGCTATATATATTATATATATATTATATACATAATTTTATGTATAATTTCAATAAATTGAAAAAAGGAAGTATTTTAACTTTCAAAATTTGAGTTGAAAAAAGTTGGTAAGTTGAGTCCTCGCCACATCAAAACTACTTTATCTGGGCAAATTTTTCTCTGTTGGTGTATGCTGATGAGAACCTCATTAATTGATTGTATTTCTTAATCATCAAAATTTTAAAATGCACGATAAAAAATGGACGCTCTCCGAGTTGTGTGGGACTTTGACATACGTTGGTACACTCAAAACTTGACGTAGTAATGAAAAATTGAGAAAACGAAATCTAGATTTCAACTAATTTCAATTACAATGTATATTGAATTTGGCCAATTAAGAAATAAAGATCTAATTCTGGAATAATATAACATTAAAAATTGATTCTGTTTTTTCTTTGAGTTCAAAATAGTTTCATTGATAACTAGATTTTTGAAAAAATTTTCAAAAGTCACTCCAAAAAAAAATTTCTGCTCCAGAGATGTCTAGGATGCTATTTTTTCGCAAATCGTACTCAACAAAACTTTTTAAATCCTGGCTGATTTTAATTTCAACCAGATTTGGAGTTAAGTTATTTTTTTTTCGAAGTAAGACTTAAGGGGTGTATGTTCCGCAAAAAAAGTTAGGCTGAAAATCTAATAAGTACTTAAACCACCCCAAAAAACGATGGTGAAACCGTCTCGTCGCTTTTCTATTACATTGGTTCTCCCACTAGAGGCGGCAAAGTCGAAAACGGAGGTACATGTTCTCCTTAATTAGATTATCCGATCAAGGTTTTTGTCTGACTATAGAAAAGTACAGTAGACTAACCTTAAAAAAGTGGTATGCTTGGCCGGTTCGGTACCATTTATTCGAAACCGCCTCATCAGAATTTTAACTATGCTTAATTCGATTCCCTCGATACAATTGTGAAAAATATACGTTCTACATGTTTTCACTTACCGTCATCAAAAAAATATACATGTATGAAAATAATGCCTCGAAAAAATCAAGATTTTCAAAAATGTGAAGGGTAATGTCTGCAAACAATTTTTTGATTCGAAATAAGCATAATTAAAACAAATTTTGATGAGCGGTTTTTGAATAAATGGGTACCGAACATTGCCAAATACACCCGTTTAAAGGTATCTACTGTATTTTGTATATAGTCAGACAAAAATCAACGTACTTTTTTTTGCTCATTAGAAGCCGCTTATTGGACACAAAAATGACAGTTGATCGGATATCTGATTAAGGATGGAAAATGGTACCTCCCGTTTGGTCGACTTTAGACCGCCCTCTAGTGGAGAACGATGAATTAGAAAAAGCACGAGACTATCACCAATTCGTTTTTTTTGGGGAGTGTTTTATACTATATCAGATTTTCAGGCAATTTTTTTTTGCGGACACTACCCCTTAAGCGGAAAAATCGCCTTCCAGATCAACTAGTCATAAAATTGGAATCTTTTTTCTTCAGAAAAATTTTGGGTGATATTTTCAGATTCACATTGTTGAGTTTTAAAAGTATTCGAAAGAAGAGCTTTTTGTATCATGGTTTCCAATCATTTTCTTGGCTGATTTAAAGTGACTTTCCCTTTCAAAAAGGGGATACGCATTTGAATTGGCGCGCGGCAGCTCACTTCACATTACTGCTTACGAGAGGTTTTGTCGATTAAAAAATCACAGGCAAAAGAAATCTCGAAATTGAACAAAGAAAATTGACTTTCAAGAAATCATTTTCTCATGTTCAACGGACCTTGAATAATTTTTTCAAGTACTTAATTCTGAAATATATGAAACCCTAATTCTTCCTGAGACGTCAAAGTAATCGATTGGTAATGGCTTCAACCGGTTGGTTAAGTGATATGTTCAAGCTTCATTCAATAGGTGAAATAATGAAGGGGGATTGAGATGCTTACATTTATTTGTAGCTGGTGAAAAGTAGCGCGTTTTTAAAAAAAAATATACGTTTTATGCAAACATTGGAAAAACCTTTTTATTGCAGGATTTATAAAGAAAAAACCTCCAAAAGTATTATTGACAAAAAAAAATTAGTA
This sequence comes from Oikopleura vanhoeffeni, assembly GCA_004367855.1. Classification (NCBI taxonomy): domain Eukaryota; kingdom Metazoa; phylum Chordata; class Appendicularia; order Copelata; family Oikopleuridae; genus Oikopleura; species Oikopleura vanhoeffeni. The sequence continues at coordinate 131,916 of SCLH01001383.1, forward strand.
ATATCCAAATTTAAATACAGTTTAGACAATTTGCCAATTCATTATAATATAATAATAAAGCGTAGATTAGCGTACCTGTCTTCCTTTGTTTCTTTCTCCACGGAACTTTTCTTCCCGCGCTTCGCTCAAGTCCCTACTACGCTTCTAATTTCCAGACACAGTTCATGAAATACTCGCGCTTTTCCAATTCTCTTTTCATTCGAGAAATAATCCTAAGGCTGTTACCAAATACACTTCATCCAAGTAAATTTATTTTACTTGGCTCTCAACGGCCCTTTTTAGGGCCACCAAAACCCAGAATATTTTTTAAAGTGCCCAAAATCGGTGTGTTTGGTACATTCACGGTTTTTGTAATTTCATTTGGATAAATGTCATCGGAAATTAAAAAAAAACGTTTTTTCATAATCATTAGTTAAGAAAAAATAAGGAATTATTTTCTTAATATTTCATTTTGTTTTTGATTCCGAAGTGCTCAAAGTTTGGGTAACTTCAAAATTCGGCAAAAATGTGATTTTTTTGTAATTTCTAAAATGAACATCAAAAATCAAAATAGAAAAAAAAAATAGTCTGATCTGATGTTTAGATCACGTAATACAAATTGTGACACAGAATTGCTTCCTTGGATTTTTCTCAATGTTGTGCTATATAGGAAATGCTTCATTGCTCACCCTGGGTTCACCCATCCTACATACAATCAATTATGTGAAGAAATGGAAATTATTGAGTTTTTTTGGGCCAAATTTTTTTAGGATGCAAATCGATAACAAAAGCCTCAGTCAGTTACTCCTATTTTCACCATCTAAAAAAAAATTAAAACTTTTTTTCACAACCTGAAATTGTAGACTAGCTTCTAGAGAAAATTAACGTCCCCGAACAAGGTGTTAAAAAGATACACGATAAAAACTGAAAAAAAATAGTTAAAAAAACTCGAATTTTGATTTTTTTTTGGGTTGAATCATATTTTTTTTTATTTTTCCAGAAGTAAACCAAAAACAAAATTTCAAATGGAGCAAAATAAATTTCGATTATTTTCTAAGCATTTTTTCAAAAATATCACCTTGACTTAAGGGAGTGGGCGTCGATAATTGGGCTCTTTTTTACACATTTCAAAGTGAAGTTTCTGAGAAACCAGGCTTCAGAATTAATTACTTTTTTTCCCCAAATACGTAGTACAACTCTTAAGAAAGTTGCCAGTACTATTCAAAGCATCTGATACTTCAACCTACGCTCAGAAATTGATTTTTAGTAGGCGTCCCTAAAAGTACTAAAAACCATACTCCTCATTCAATTCATATCATTTTTGCTTGTTATTTGCAATTCGGTTTCCAAATATTAATGCGCATCTTCGAGCCGAGCCGTTTTTTGAAAATTGTGCCCCTTGTGGTCAAAACTGCTTATATGGGAGCCTCCTTGAAAATCTGTAGAAAATTTTCAATTTGTGCATCAAATTCACCGTCAAGCCTGAATTAAGGTCCGAGCGTAGCCTTTTTCCGATTTTTTCCTCCAAAAGCTCAGGAACGACTTGTGAATTTTTAGTTTTTGTTGAAATTCTGAACTATAGTTTATTTTAAAAAAATTCAGAAAAAATCCTGCGAGTTAAAAAACTCAGTGACAAATTCTCTACAAAATAGGGCAATCAAAAAAGTTATCTAAGAAATCCCAATTATCTTCACTCTTAATTTAACCTTTAATTTCAACCCGCAAAAAACCGACTTTTCTGTGACTATGTCATAAAGAGAATGTATATTGAGGGGGTGGCATCGATGTTGCAGATTGGTACATTTTTTCATAGCGAATAAAGCCTGTTTATACGACCCTATTAAGGGGGTAGCGGTCGTACTCTTTTTAGGGTACTTTGAGGTGTAAAAATAGCACGAAATTGCGAGGGAACGCTCAGAAAGCATAAAGTTATTAAAAAAAAATCCAAAAGACAAATCGAAATTTTCATTTTTGAGAATTTTTCTGAGTAATTTTCTTTTGGAAATCATTGAAACCCAATTTTCGACCAGAAAAACTCAAAATCTCAAAAAGCTGAAAGCAGGCATCACCGAAGCTTTAATTTGATTCACTAAAATGCGATTCTCTAGAATTGAACAAATCATTTCAAAATTCTAGTTCATCAAAATAACAGAAAAATATTTATCCTTCTTTTCCCAAATTTATTCTGCATTCTGAAATGTAACCTAGGAGGAGTAGAACTTTCAAGAGCAAAAACCTTGAAATAATGCGGTTTTTCGCAGTTCTAGAAAATACTAATTTAAAATTCAAAAATCCAATTCATCAAATTGTACGATCACAAGTGTTTCCGTGGTTCATACCAAGTTTGAGTAAAATTGTATGCGAGCTCTAGGAGGAGTAGAACTTTGAAAATTTGATTGGGTGTTTTAGAACTCGCTGCATAGTGGTCACCAAGGTCCACGAAAAATTATTCCGATTAATTATTTTCGTAGAGTAAGGATAGATCTACCAAATGTCTATTGTCAAAAGTTCCGAAGCAGTTTTGTATTCTTATAAAGTGGAGTACAAAGATACATTTTTACGACCGCTACCCCCTTAAGTTTTTATTGAGGGCATTGGGCAACACTTTTGACAAAAAGCTAGTGTGTTGCCAATTGCCAAAACCTACTGTGAATGATATGTAGTCTATATTTTAGGTCAATCCAATATCAAGCCATTATCAATAAATTTTCAAACCAAGCCAAAATTTAAGACATAGCCGAGCCTACAACATTGATTGGCTTTAGTCTGTAAAATTTCGTGTGGTTATAACGACATTTTCCTCATTTCAAGCTCTCCCCTTTTTGTTTCTTTACAAAAATTTTGTATCAAAAATATCATAAAAATAAATTCTAAATTATTTTCTAGACTAAAATTGGCTTTCCAACCGGTCTCTATATAAAGAGCGTTTTGACTCATAAGTGCTAAATTTATTAATATTAAAATATAATAATAAACGATAAAATGGATTCGTCGCAAAAGTCAAATATAGTTCCTGTCCCCAAACGTGGTCCAGGACGCCCACCAAAAGGCGAGAGAGTTAAAAAGGTTATAACTAAAAGAGCACGGGCTAAAGATGCGGATGGAAAATTCATCCGACGAAAGAAGAAACAGCAATCCTTCGGCATTTATATCTACAAGGTTAGGGTGGGAAATTTATTTAAAAAAAAAATAGTGGTTTTAATATAACGTACTAACGGCAATATTTTTGTGCTAAACATTCCGTTAATTATTTTAAAATTGTAGGCCCGACTAAAGTATCACCTCGAAAATTTATTTTTTTAAAAGCAAAAATTTGATGGCAATTTCCAAGCTAAATCATTGGTACTTCACAAACGGGTTGTTCAGTTTAAGTAATTATGGACAATTTGCCAAAAAAAAACTAGTACTATACTTATTATAACATATAATATGTGGTACATTTTTAGTAGATTTTTTAAGACTACATTTTGAATATAATACAGGTAATGTTTGGCCGTCCCAACCTAAAATTGATAAAACGATCCCTTTAAAGGGAATTCGGATTATTTTTTTAAAATTTTGTCACATCTATGACGCGGAGTGAGAAAGCTTACCAAAGGATTATTTTCGAACAAATTAGTTATTATCCTTACCCAAGTATAATCTTTGATAAAGAAACTTGCCCAAATATTTGATTGGTTCATAATCCACATAGGGTGACCGCGTATCACTCATTTCAAATGAAGGTCAACCAAAATTCAGCGCAACCAAAACTCAATCGCATTTCCCACCTTATAAAAGGTGCTCAAACAAGTTCACCCAGACTCAGGGATTTCATCTAAAGCTATGTCGATCATGAACTCTTTTGTTAATGATATTTTTGAACGAGTTGGTAACGAAGCTTCTAAATTGGCAAAGTACAACAAGAAATCAACAATCGATTCCCGATCAATTCAAACTGCTATCAGACTTCTTCTTCCTGGAGAATTAGCAAAGCACGCTGTTTCTGAAGGTACCAAAGCTGTAACGAAATACATGTCAACGAAGTAATTTTAAAATTATTGATTTACAAAGGCCCTTTTCAGGGCCACTCATTACTGTGGTCAAAAACGGATTTGAATAAATGTATGTGACCGCCATACTGTCCTGGTACAGTACCCCATTCAGTCTCGATATAATTGAAGGTTCCCGAAAATACTTTCTTAGCACAGAAAAGTTCCGTAAATGGAAATGTTGATACAGGCCCTGTACTACAGGGGAGGGACCGATATCGCCGAATTTTTTTTCCCGATATTGGGCAGTATCCGCGATATGGGGACAGAAATAAATTCTTCGTTCAAAAAGTCAAGGCGTTCGAAATGACGTCATAATTTTGAAAGTTTTCAATTTTATAAGTTTCACAATAAGTTCAAATGAAGTAAATTTAATCCGTATTTGCTCTCAAGCGACCCTTCAGTACATCATTACCCATAGTTGCTGATACGTTCATTAGAAAACCGATACCAAGGAAACTAATGATAGTCTTTTCAAGTAATAATGATGAACTTGAGATTGACCGTGAGGATTGGCCAGTTTTTGCTCTCTAGCGACCTTGCAGTATATAATATTATATATATATTATATACATAATTTTCATATACATAATTTATATACATAATTTTATGTATAATTTTCAATAAATTGAAAAAAGGAAGTATTTTAACTTTCAAAATTTGAGTTGAAAAAAGTTGGTAAGTTGAGTCCTCGCCAACTAAACTACTTATCTGGGCAAATTTTTCTCTGTTGGTGTAATGTGCTGATGAGAACCTCATTAATGATTGTATTTTCTTAATCATCAAAATTTTAAAAATGCACGATAAAAAATGGACCGATCTCCGAGTTGTGTGGGATTTGAATACGTTGTATCGAAAAAATTTGAGAAAACGAAATCTAGATTTCAACTAATTTCATTACAATGTATATTGAATTCTGGCCAATTAAGAAATAAAGATCTAATTCTGGAATAATAATTAAACATTAAAAATTGATTCTGTTTTTTCTTTGAGTTCAAAAATAGTTTCATTGATAACTAGAATTTTGAAAAAATTTTCAAAAGTCACTCCCAAAAAAAATTTCTGCTCCAGATTATGTCTAGGATGCTATTTTTTTCGCAAATCGTACTCAAAACACTTTTTTAAATCCTGGCTGATTTTTAAATTTCAACTCCAGATTGGAGTCAAAAGTTATTTTTTCGGAAGTAAGACTTAAGGGGGTAGTGTCCGCAAAAAAGTTTAGGCTGAAAATCTTATATAGTACTAAACCACCCCCAAAAAACCGATTGGTGAAAGTCTCGTCGCTTTTCTATAATTGGTTCTCCCACTAGAGGGCGGCAAAGTCGAAAACGGAGGTACCATTTTCTCCTTAATTAGATATCCGATCAAGGTTTTTGTCTGACTATATAAAGTACAGTAGTACCTTAAAAAAGTGGTATTTGGCCGGTTCGGTACCATTTATTCGAAAACCGCTCATCAGAATTTAACTATGCTATTCGATTCCTCATACAATTGTGAACAATATACGATCTACATTTTTCACTTACGCTCATCAAAAAATATATACATGTATGAAATAATGCTCAAAATCAGATATTTCTATAAAAATTTGAAGGGTAATGTCTGCAAACAATTTTTTGAAATCGAAATGCATAACTTTTCAAAACAATTTTGGGTGATATTTTCAATTCACATTTGTTGATTTTAAAAATGTATTCGAAAGAGAATAGCTTTTTTAAATCATTTTTTCCATCAATTTTTGCTGATTAAAGTGACTTTCCCCTTTCAAAAGGGGATATGCCTTTGAATTGGCGCGCGGCACTCACTTCACATTACTGCTTACGAGAGGTTTTAGTCGAATTAAAAAAATCACAGGCAAAAGAAATCTCGAAAATTGAACAAAGAAAATTGACTTTCAAAGAAATCATTTTCTCATGTTCAACGGACCTTGAATAATTTTTCAAGTACTTAATTTCTGAAATATACTGAAACCCTAATTCTTCTTGAGACGTCAAAAGTAATGTTTTGGTAATGGCTTCAACCGGTTGGTTAAGTGATATGTTCAGCTCATTTCAATAGTGAAATAATTTAAGGGGATTGAGATGCTTACATTTTTGTAGCTGGTGAAAAGTAGCTCGTTTTAAAAAAAATATAACGTTTTATCAAAACATGGAAAAACCTTTTTATTGCAGGATTTTAAAGAAAGAAACCTCAAAATTATTATTGACAAAAAAATTAGTAATATCCAAATTTAAATACAGTTTAGACAATTTGCCAATTCATTAATAATAATAATAATAAAGCGTAGGCAGTAGCTACCTTCTTCCTTTGTTTCTTTCTCCCAACGGACTTTTTCTTCCCGCGCTTTCGCTCAAGTCGCCTACGCTTTCTTAATTTCCCAGAACAGTCTATAAATACTCGCGCTTTTCAATTCTCGTTTTCATTCGAGAAATAATCATTTTTTAGAATGGTTTTTGTCAAAGGACAAGCCAAGGCCGTAAAAGGTTCCGGAGCCAAAAAAGCTATTACTAAGAAGCCACCAACCGCTGATGGCAAAAAGGTCCGACGCAAGAAGCGTAAGGAATCTTACTCTATCTACATTTACAAAGTATTGAAACAAGTACACCCAGACACAGGTGTCTCCTCAAAAGCAATGTCTATCATGAACTCTTTTGTGTCTGATATTTTTGAGCGAATTGCCAACGAAGCCTCCAGATTGGCTAAGTACAACAAGCGATCAACCATCTCTTCCCGAGAAATTCAAACCGCTGTCAGACTTCTTCTCCCAGGAGAATTGGCCAAACACGCTGTTTCTGAGGGAACTAAAGCTGTTACCAAATACACTTCATCCAAGTAATTTGACCCCCAAATTATAAAGGCTCTTTTCAGGGCCACCAAATGTATTACAGTTTGGAACTCTCACAAATATCATAGTTACCGGTAATTACTGCAGAAAATGTAGGGACCGGGATAACCTTAATTGAAGCAAAGTTGAGGAAATGTTAATCTAAAAACTTTTTTTGTAATTAATTATACATAAATCCGGTATTCCACCATGATATAAATTTAAATTATTTTTAAGCAAAAATGTTAAACCTAATCATCGAATTTAGATTGGTTCAAAATTTCGATTAGCCGTAAGCAGATTTTTTGATCAGTGAACTCTCAGCATTGGTGGTACTGTTCCGACAGACGAACTTTTTTTTTGGACTTTTCATTTCCGTTCACTTAAAATCAATTTTCAGAATATTTATCAAAAATTCAGAACCATCATATTTATCTACCTTAGTCGAAAAAACGGCTTTATTCTGAACATTCGTCTAAAAGAAGATAGAGGTTGAAGTCGAAAAATTGGCGTTCAAGTGAGATTCTAGAAAATAAAGGGTCGAAATACGAAAAAATCAAAATCATCATATTTTTGTACTCATTTATCCGCTACTATGTGTAAATTTTAAGACGCTTTATATGATAACGCTCTAAAAGAAGATAGATTAAAAAAAACGTTTAGTGTTCTAGAATAGACTCACCAGCACCCACAAACCCCTTAAATTATCCGGGTCGACCCAATACCATGGAAATTTTCTAAAATCGACTTTTTTTTGAAAAAATATGCTCACCAATAGACGCTTCATTCATTGTTTTTTAAATTGTACCCTAGAATTTTCTTTTTAGCCGTCATTAAAGCTATGATTTTTCCGAGATTGTATAACCAAATTAAATTTAGCAACTACCGCGTGAGTTTGAAGGGGCGGAGTCGTTTTTTGCTGAATAATGAAAACCTTACTCTTTGATGTAATCAACAAAAATTAATTCGAGCGTTGAACTGAGAGCATAAATCCGTCAGGTTGAGATTGTCATAATGAAGTGTCCTAGATTCGATCTGCTAAATGCAAAAAATGTCTCAAATAAAAATTTCGATATTCATCGAAGGAAAAATAATTCTTGAAAAAATAGCTATGAATATTCGTGGCAGAATTTTAAAACTTGAGGAAATGCATCACGGCGCCTAAATTTTATCATAAAAGGCAAAAAATGGCCCAACAAAATTTCGATATGCATCGAATATAGAATTAAATTTCATAGAAACATAGCTATGAATATCTGCCAGAATTTAAAAACTCTATAAAATGGCATCACGGGCGCCTAAAATTTTGATCTACTACAAAATGCAAAAATGTCCCAAACCAAAATTTCGATATGCATCGAAATAGAATTAAATAATTCATGAAAAAATAGCTATGAAATTCGGCAAGATTTTAGAACTTAGAAATGGCATCACGGGCGCCCTAAGATTTTATCTACTAAAATGCAAAAAATTGGTCTCAAACCAAAATTTTGATTGCATTGAATTGATAGATTTTCATGAAAAATCAGCTATGAAATATTTATGCAAAATTCCCACTCTAGAAAAAGCGATAAGGAGCGCTTCGGATATGATCCCCTTAATGCAAAAATGACCCTAATAAAATTTTATTTTCATTAATTTCGAATTAAATTAAAGAAAAATCATAGTTCAAAAAATTTTCATTAAATCTTTTGTTAATCTCACAACTTTAACATGATAATGATTTATTCCAGTTTTTATTGTGTTATGAGCATGGAATTCAGCTGGAAATAATTTTCGTAAAACCATTTAATTCCTTGAAGATTATACCTCGAACTTTGCAGTGTTTACCGCAAGCATTTTTCAACAAGTTCATTCCTGTTCTTTGTTTAAATAGGTTTGAAAATATCTCTAGAAATTCAATAGAAAATCTCTGCAATTCCGGAGCAATTTGAAAAAAATTTCCGGCATTCTAAAAATATTTTATCTTTAGTCTGATTCAAAACTTTTAGGTTTGACGTATAGTGCTAGAGGCAATGAGCAAAATTCAGCTGCCATTTTATGAACCGATCATTTCCTTAATTAATAATCCTGTTGATTATCGCTGGGATAGAAGAAATTCGGTTGAACACAGCAGGCCGTCAGTGTGTTTTTTTCGACACAATTTAGGTCAAAGGGACGAACCATTTTTCATTTCGATAATCTTATTTATTTTTTGTTGTTCTACAATTGTTAGTACCTATGTAATTTTGTCTTTTTATAAAAGTTAATTTTATAGATAGTATTTCTTTAAATAGTTAATATTTCACTAAAGTTGTTCTTCGCTACTGAAACTAAAGCTATCATCAAATATCGATTTGGTAATAAAAACCCGTTTTTTGTTTCACCCAAAATGACTTCATTTCAATTTTTTGATTGCGCTACTTGAAACTCAGCGCGGTATGTCAAAAAAATGCACCAAATCAATCGTTTATGTTTTGAAAGCACAGACAACCCAAATAAAGAACAAAAAAATTCAATTTTTTGATTCTCTGAGTATTTTTTTTCAAAATTAAGGAAAATAACGTTTGCTTCAATTTGACCCACAAAACTTCAAAATTCGGCTTGACGTAAGCCAACTTCTTCTTCAATGTTTCTCCAGCTTTCTTTTGAGCTGTACTTCAAAAAATCGAAAAAATCTATATTTGAGTTTGGGTCGAATATAAAAAACGGAACGCTCAACAGACAGTTTTATTTGTTTGAGCTCCTTTTGCAAAATTTGAGTGAATTTTGAATCTAACCTTTGGAGGAGATATAATTTCCGCCTGGAAAATGTCAAAAACGATGTCAAGAGATATGCTACGAAAAAATAAGAGCAACTATACGTTTGCAAAAACGCTCACAGTAATTTGTATTCATTAGCAGGTTATATAATTTTAGGTTTATTTTAAATATACACTCTAAGGAAGGAATTCCGTTTGCTAGTCTCGCTGTTCGCTGTAAATTGTCTGGATGTAATTCTGCCGAAAAAAGTTTTGAACATGGTTTTGGCGCAAGATGAAGTGTCACAGTAGTTCTGGCTGACTGAATATATCTTTGAGCGTGTTTGCTAATTTTAATCGAGAAATGTCAGACATTAGGGACCGGGATACCACATTTTCGAGGCCGCGCCGAAGCCGCGACAACGGGTGGTTTAAGGACGTAGAACGTTCAGAGGTCCGTAATTCGCACAATAACTTTTGTTGTTATTATTCCATATATGGGATCAAAGCGCAAACAAATGTATCAACCGCTGCCGGCACGCCGCGTAGGCAAATAGTAATTATTACTATATAGTTCCGGCAAACTTCATTCATTTTTCTTATTTTTTACGACTTTTTCTAGCTCTTAACGTGAAAATGCTACAGTATAAATAGGCTAATAATTTTGAATAAAAATAAGAGTCAGCGAATGGACGCGAACGCCCGACCTTACGCTTATAAATCCAACGCACTTTGTCGTTTAGCTATGCATCAAGTTGATACCGGCAAGGCGAACGTGAACTTATTAGTATATTATTATATCAAATGTTTTTTCTGTATTGAGACTGTATTTTGTACTGTTTCATTATATCATATTTAGTTGATTAAGCTTAATTACTTCGATTGCAGTTAGACGTTAATGCTATTAATACACTAATAGTCAATTAACCACCAAAAACACCGATCCGAATATAATGCGGGTTAAGGCAAAAAAAATTGAAGATTCTAGATTTGGTCTAGATTGTTGAAAAAAATATTGCCCTTCATGAGATTCCTTGGGTCAACTTAGTCATAATCGATTTTAATGTATCATAAATTAATTCTATAAAGGGCTAAAAAAACCGACACTACCCCGTTAAGGGTATCCCGGCCCTACCTTTATGCAGTTATTAGTCATAACAATGCACCAATTCAAATGTTTATGTTTTGACGTATGAAACAACCCCAAATGGACACAAAAATTTTGCTAACAATTTTGCTGGTTTTTTTCGATTTTTTTCTAAGTATCTTTTCTCAAAAATATGGGTCAAAAAACGTTTGTGTCAATTTGACCACTAAACTTCAAAATCGGTTGAGTAAGCCAACTTTCTCTTCTGTTGTTTTTCTCGAGCTTTCTTTTGGCCTACTTTGCGAAAAAATCGAGCACATTTTTTTTCGGAAATTTTTTCAAGTGAACTTCAAAAATTTATATTTTGAGTTTGGGGACGAAATTTGAAAAAAACGCTCTAGAGGAGTTTTTATTTGTTTTGAGCTACCTTTTGCAAAAATTAGAGTGAATTTTGAAATTTAACCTAGGAGGAGATAGATTTTCCGATGAACAGTCCAAAAAACGGTGGTTTATCTACAACATGGCTAATCTTAATTGTCCCATAGTTTCTCTGTTAGGCTGATTTCTCATCCAGAAAAATCAATTACAGCGACCAGTACCCCCTTAATAGGGTGGTATAAACTCGGCAGATTGCAATCAATATTAATTAAGAAAATAAAAAGTTAGTTTATTTTTTATGCTTATAAGAGTGAGCTAATATAAATATTTGCTGGCCCAAGAAAATCCCTTTTTATCTATTTTTGAAAAGTTTTAAGTTCGAATTTCAATTTTGGAATTGCTAAAAACTTCTTGTTTTTTTATTGAAATATGTGGGTAAAAACGAAAGAAATAGCTAATTTAACTTTTTTCATAGATGCCTACATATTTTCTGACCGCTGTTTGAAACATCATAAAATTTTTATTTGTCATTTTTTGTCGACTTTTTTAGAAATATTATGAAAATTTTCCGCAAATCAAGTCCAAAATTTTTATCAGTNGTATCAATTAAGTTTCCGTATGTCAACTGATGACATGGTCGCGCGATGATCATTTCTGAATTTTGAAAAATTTTATTCTTGCAAAAAATTTGCAATTAAATTTCAGTTGTACTCGGTGTCATCTCTTTCGATAGTCATAACATTTTTTGATAATAAAACGCAAATGAAGGTCAATTTTCTTTCCCAAATAAGCTGTTTTCTCTATTTTTGGTCATTTTTGACCATTTTTCATGAAAAAAACTTTGATATTCAGGAATTAATAAGTTAATTAATATCGTTTTAAATAAATTCTCACATAGGGTTTAGTTGAAAAAGGAATCCCCATGAAAAGTGGGTATTTATATTTTACAGCTATGTTTAAGCGGGTGGCATCGATCCGGCAGATTGGTACATTTTTCATAGCGATATATATATATATGAAAAAAAAAATGTGAAAATTTATTTTTTTCATCAATTAAAGTGTTCATTCTTCCAAACGTTTATATTTTTAATTTCCTAACATAACTAATTAGCAAGTAAAATTTAAAAAAACACTTTTCACTCTACATCCATTTCCAACTTAAGGGGGTATATCTGGCAGATTTGGCATATTCCCGGTGATATATTCTGAAAACTAAGAGCTCATGAGAAAAAAACCGAAAATGCTGATTTTGTGGATCTATCCTTCATCTTTCGAAAAAAATACATCACAAAATATTTTGACCATTACACCGATAGGTACAGTATCGTAACAAGAGACATTTACCAAACTGCAAAACTATGTCCTCCCAGACGGTATATCAAATTAAGCTCAAATTTCACAGATCACGTAACGGTAGTATGTCAATCTTTTATCGTCGAGCTTTTTTTGATTCCGCAACGGAATAATTCTAGAACGCGAAATAACTGACGATTTTTCACAATTTTAGACTTCAAAAATCTATCTCTCCTAGGATATATTTGCAAAATGGCTCAAATTATTTACAAGTATTCCTAAGAACATTTTGTAATAGACTCACGTGGGCTTTTTTTTGCAATTTCCAGCTAAAACTCGAAATATGATTTTTTTGGTCATTTTCCAAAAAAATTTCCGAAAAACAAAGAGCTTCGATTTTTCGAAAGTATGCTCAAAAGAAAGCCACTAAAACACTGATGAGAAAGTTGGCTTACGTCAAGTCGATATTTTTGAAATTTTAGTGGTCAAATTCGATCAAACGTTATTTTTAACTTCATCTTTTAAAAAATACTTAGAAAAAATCGAAAAAAATGCGAAAATTTCGAAATTTTTTTTTTGATTATTGGGTTCTTAGTACACTTAATTATTACCCCGTATCAATTTGGAGCATTTTTAATGCCTCTAAGGCTTTATTTAATCAGACAGGTATACCCCTTAACCCGACCAAGAATTTTTTTGAAGACAAATTAATAAACTTTAGACATTGTCGGGTGAATGCGCTAAAAAGTCCGGTTTTTATATTGCGTATTCCACACA
>SCLH01001383.1:159822-176546 GCA_004367855.1 Oikopleura vanhoeffeni
AAGGCAAAGTCCAAGTCTAGATCTACCCGTGCTGGACTTCAATTCCCAGTCGGTCGAGTTCACCGTATGTTACGAAAAGGTAACTATGCCGTTCGAGTAGGAGCCGGTGCCCCAGTTTACTTGGCAGCTGTTCTCGAATACTTGTCAGCTGAAGTTTTGGAATTAGCCGGAAACGCTGCCCGAGATAACAAAAAGACCAGAATTATCCCAAGACATCTTCAATTAGCCATCAGAAATGACGAAGAATTGAACAAACTTCTTGGTGGAGTTACTATCGCTCAAGGTGGTGTTCTTCCAAATATCCAAGCTGTTCTCCTCCCAAAGAAGACCTCCGACAAATAAGTTGAAGACATGCTTTAAAAAACGGTTCTTTTCAGGGCCACCGATAATCTTGGGAATAATAAATTTTTGCGATCTGAAAAATTATTACAATACAGTTTATTGCTCATCTCACTTTCTGCGTGTTTTTTTTAAATTCCATGTCAGGTCAGTGATCATATTAGCATTCAATTTTAGCTCGTCAAGTCAAGAAAAAAATGAATTTTGGTTGTAAAAATCGTGGAAAATAAGTCAATTAAATATACAATAAGAAAAAAAAAGCTGCAAATGTAGATCATGTAAATTTCATTTTTCTGCAGATCTCACAAAAAATATTTTAATTTTTGAAGAAAATTGAAAAAAGTTGTGAAAGAAAGGGCTTCTAAATCAATCTGGTTCTATGTAATTTTCTTGAATGTAAAGTGGATCTATTTTTGGGACCCCTTTTAAATCGTCCATGATATGCGTAGGTTGAGATTGGGACTGAAAATATCTTACAAATAACCTTAAAGGCTAGAGGTATCGATTACGGGGCCTCCTCAAACATATTAGCCGAAATTATTAGCCGAAATTTGTATATAATTCTGATTTTGAAAACGACTCATCCGATTAAGTTCTTAGATAGCTCAAACTGAGCACAAATGTTTAATGATTATTAAAATAAATGGTCCGAATCGGACCATTTTTTATTTTTTCTGATATTACTGAAATTGTTTAATTATCAGTGTTTGTTGAAAATTGGAGACAATCGTCTGTTTTTTTATTTTTTTACCTAAATATTCTACTTATCGGATGAGTCGTTTTCAAAAGCCAAATTATATACAAATGTTGGCTAAAAAGTGGCTAATATGTGCGAGGAGGCCCTGTAATCGATATAATTGGTTTGTATTTAAGGTACATATCTGCCCTACATTTAATAATATACATTTAAAAAGTCAGAATTCAGGTTTTACAGGGTTGACCAACCCCTTAAACCTCAATTTGAAATGACATTAAACCAGGATAACATTAATTTCACAAAAAGATTTCTTGAGTATGATTTTTAGAGTCATGATTTGCAGGAAACAATATTAGCAACCATGATCAGATTTTGGACAGTCTGTCAAAGTGGGCCATGGGCCCAAAAATTTTATTGATAAAAAACTTTTAAATTCCTCTGGAATCATTTTTTGTCACATAACGGCCAACTTGAGCAATATTCGTTTCAAGGAAGATCAAGGTAGACACTTTTCAAACATATGATAGAATTTGAAATTTATTTGACAATCAGCTTTTGAAGGAACTCGTGCCATGTGGGCAAAGTCAGGAATACTGAGGTTATGCAGAGTATCCCGAGATCAAGGATAGATCTTTCAAGTATCCATAGGAACTCACACAAATAAACAATTTCACATCAAACACCCCCTTACCCGTCACGGTGACAGTAATTCAATATTAAATTGGTGGCCCTAAAAAGGGCCGTTTTTCAAAAGAGACTTTAGGCTCGTTCTCCTCGGATTCGTCTGGCCAATTGAATATCTTTTGGCATGATAGTGACTCGCTTGGCATGAATAGCGCACAAGTTAGTATCTTCGAAAAGACCTACAAGATAAGCTTCAGATGCTTCTTGAAGGGCCATAACAGCAGATGACTGGAATCGAAGATCAGTCTTGAAATCTTGAGCAATTTCTCGAACTAACCGTTGGAAAGGAAGTTTTCTGATCAAAAGCTCGGTAGATTTCTGGTATCTTCGGATTTCTCGGAGAGCTACAGTTCCTGGTCGGTATCTGTGTGGTTTTTTAACTCCACCAGTGGCTGGTGCCGATTTACGGGCAGCCTTGGTGGCGAGTTGTTTTCGAGGGGCTTTACCCCCAGTAGACTTTCGTGCAGTTTGCTTAGTTCGTGCCATTTCAAAATGATAACTTATTTTAATAAAGTCAAAAATTTATACCAATAGTTATGCTGTGAAAGCGACAACCTAAAAATTTCGCGCTTAATAAAGTAATTAAAAAATGTGATTATTGGCTTTAATTGATACTCAGCCAACCGATGTTAAAACTCGCAGCTGAATTATATTAATAAAGTTGTCTCTTCCCCAACCAGCATCTCTTTTAAAAAAACGAAAAATTAAATTGCTACATCATTTTTTTTAAATATAGCAATGTCAGGCCGAGGTAAAGGAGGAAAGGGACTTGGAAAGGGAGGTGCCAAACGGCACCGAAAAGTACTTCGTGATAACATCCAAGGTATCACAAAACCAGCTATCCGACGATTAGCTCGACGAGGTGGAGTCAAACGTATTTCTGGTCTCATCTACGAAGAAACTCGAGGTGTTCTCAAGGTTTTTCTTGAAAATGTTATCAGAGATGCCGTAACTTACACTGAACATGCCAAAAGAAAGACTGTTACTGCTCTTGATGTTGTCTATGCACTCAAAAGACAGGGACGTACTCTTTATGGATTTGGTGGATAAGTTACTTGAAATAATTTTACAAACGGCCCTTTTTAGGGCCACCAATACATATATATGTATATAAGGCAGGATCAGACCTCTGATATAGTCTATATCGATTAAGATGCCCGAAAAAAAATTACGTCACATCACGCGATTCTTGTCCCAAAATAGTTCTCCACCAGAATAAAAAAAAATTATATGAACTCTGGCATCGTAATCGATATGACCTGTCTGAGTTCAGGTTGTTTAGAACTGCTGCCCACACAGGTTAACTATAGGTGCTCAATTGCGATTTTGGCCAGATTCGACCAGGATTTAAATTTTCAGGTATACTAAATTTTGCGTGGGTATTTTGACCCGGCACCAAATCAAACACCTCATACTTAGAAGTTTTTTGAACATCTGAAAATAATGGTTCGTATAAAGTCGGTCTTCATGTGCAAATTCGAATTTTCTTATTGTTGAAAAAAATCAAGGTGTTATAACATGATATGAGTCATACCATCTATGACACAACAATAAATTGATATAAAAACAGGTGGTAGTAACTAAATTCGATAAGGCGATCATTTTGATAGCCAAATTATTTTTTCGGAACAAATTGGCAGAAAAATACGAAAATGTTTTTTCGAATTTTCCGAAAGAATCGAGCTTAGAATATATAGATAACTTAGGAAATTTCGACGGGTCACGCGATAACGTCAAAAATAATCACAAAGCCTCCTAAGACCAACGCACTCAAATTATGCTTTTCTATCCAATGAGTAGAGAAATAAGCATGTGATCTTGAAGTTGAAGATTTACGTTGCCCACGCTTATTCGAAATAATCACAGAGCAGACAATCGCAAGGCTATCTAAAGTTGGACATTTACGTTGTACACGCTTAACTTTCGCGTCACAAGACCTCGAAGCAACCCACGATCATACTCAGATTAGGCCTTTCCATTGGCGAATAGAGAAATAATCGACGTCCTCATGCGTAGTTTAACCTACGGCTGTTCAAAGTTTAAGATTTAAATGTAATGTATATATGTAATTATTTTTAAATCTTTGGCCAATTCACTAAATACAGTAGTGTACATGTAGTGTATTTTTGCAATACATCGATGCGTATAAATAAACTAGTATTATTTGCAATACTTTGTGTTGTTGAGAATAAAAAAATGGACGCGTAGGTTGAGCGCCATTCATTACTCACTGACGGACTAATAGTGGGTCAACTCTATTTGTTTCTCCTCGAGTTTAGAGAGAGATTAAGAGCCCCCCTTAAGAGCCATTTTGGATTTCTTTTTACGCTTTTTGAGTCCGCGGAAATAAAATTTGCAAAAATGTTTTTTCTATTTATACTTTATACGGACACTTTATACGGACAATTATATGGATTACCGGACCTCAGAGNAGTGGAAAACTTTTTTTTAAACATCGCTCCTATTAATAGAAAATTGCATTTTGGTTCAGCCGGAAGTCAATTTTTGGAGTTTCTAGAAATTTATTTTCATCCGATTGTACCGAAAGTACCCTCAAATTGAAGCTACTGCAAAACTGAAGTAAAAAGGTGCTACTCACTTTTACTTATTTATAGAATTTTTCATTAAAATTGAGGTTTATGTATTTTTTCTCAAAAAAATACTTAGAAAAAATCTGAAAAAACTCGAAAATTTTGAGAAAAATCTCGAAATTTTTTTTTATGATAAGAGCAGAAATGCATTTTGTTGCCTTCTTGAGGCTATTTGGTGCAGTTATTATGTCCCTAACCTGAATTAAAAAACCGTTGAGTACCCCCTTAACTCCACCTGCGCCGTAGTGTTTTGAAACAAGATCAAAATCAAGACACACAAAAATATCACTTATTATAAATAATTATTTTTTTAGACATTCAGACATTTTTATTTTGACTTTTTCATAAGCTTGGGTTTTTCAAAATGTATCAGGTAATGTTTAAACAATAGGTAATCTGAAAATGCATTCAATGTGTAAAAAATAAAATTTGAAAATTCCAGATTTATTGGAATTCTAGATGATTTACAGTATGTATTTTTGTTCGTAAGAAAATTTATGGATGGTTGGGGAGAATCCTCTATGAATTAAAGATAATTCTACTCGCCCTTCCTTAAATTTTCCCGCGAAAAAAAGACATACAGTATGTAAATTAATTTATTGAGAACAACAATCTCGATAAAATAGAGGGAACGGAGTTCAACGGACACATAATTTGTCGATTTATTTTTAGGTACACGCTCATTGGCTACTCATAACATAAATCTTGAGAACCTTCCCTTGCTTTCTTCGAACAAAAAATGTACATACTGTACTCTAATTTTGACCGGATTTTCGACCTCATTCAAAATATAAAGTTGGCTTTTCAGATTTTTGTGTTCAGTAGCACAAGATCTTTCTTTTGACCTCACTTTGAAGATATATCAAGAAAAAAATTCGTAAAAGTGAATTTACCGTCTGACAAATCAATATCTGTAATAGGCAAAAAAATAGTAAACAAATTTTACAGGGATTAAAGGACAATTTTTTTGAAGTTTTGGGCAAAGCTGAAGAAAATTGATATACAATTCATAAAATAAACAAGTTTTTAAAAAATCATTTGCTTAAAAACACAGTATTTTGGAATTCTAGAACAGCTGACCTAAAATGTTTTGAAATTTTTTCTACCCAAAAGCACAAACGTCGATGATGAACTGTATTCCCAAAAATCAGGATTTTCTGATAAACCGTCTTCTAGAAAATGCCGGAAACCAATTTTATTGATGCGGGAAAAAGACAAATCGGCACCTGCTACTGGCGGAGTTAAAAAACCACACAGATACCGACCAGGAACTGTTGCCCTTCGAGAAATTCGTAGATACCAAAAATCTACCGAGCTCTTGATCCGAAAAATGCCCTTTCAACGATTAGTCCGAGAAATTGCTCAAGATTTCAAAACTGATTAAAGATTTCAATCATCAGCTGTTATGGCTCTTCAAGAAGCATCTGAATCTTATTTAGTTGGTCTTTTTGAAGATACGAGCTTGTGCGCTATCCATGCTAAACGAGTTACTATTATGCCAAAGAATATCCAACTTGCCAGACGAATTCGAGGAGAACGAGCCTAAACTCGATTTCCATAAACGGTCCTTTTTAGGGCCACCAAATTAAAATCGGAAAATAAAAAAAAACTTAGTTTCTTATTTATTTTATGAATGTGAGCGATCTTCGGTTCACGCATATATACATGTACATGAGTATATCGAAAATGATGCCTAGGTGGTCTTTTTTATCAGGCGTCATAACTTTGAGGCAGGGACCAATGAAATCACAGGATTCTTGACAATCGTGTGATGTGATTGGACAATGCCTCAAAGTTATGACGCCTGATAAAAAAGGCCACATAGGCATCATTTGCGATATGAGACCAAAATTACTGTGATATTGACTTTTCTAGATGTGTATACATTTTTTGGAGACGAAATTAGTGGGAATCAATCCGAAATACAATTTTACGTACATGTGAATGAAAAACCTATATCAAAAATTAATCATTTTTTTTTAAATCGGCAAAATACCCAAAATTTTGGAAAATTGCGTACGTGATTAGGCTGTCCTCGCAAATTCAGATCTCGCGATGTATCACTTTTATTGAAAAACGAAAAAGTACATTTTGTTCAGAATTTTTCAGAGATCAAAATATTTTTTTTCGAAAATTTTAAAAATTCGAAAAAATAACGCTCTCTGATTGGTCGAAATTTGACTTAGTCGAATTTCGATTATCAAAATTAAGCCTCAATTTTGTTCGTCTCAATTCAGTGAGTCCAATGATGTTCATATTAATATCAAAGATGTCCTAAAAAATGTTAAATAAGGCATTTAAAATGTTAAAATCTTCAAAAATTGGCCAAAAAACAGTATTTTGGATATAAGGTTCAAAAACTTTTTTAGACCACAATTTGTTTTAAGGGCGGTCATTTTGTTCAGTCAAGTTGTTCAGTGGGCTCTAATTGACCATATTAGACAACTTTCTGCTTAAAATTCCGAGGTCGATTTTTGCGAGGACAGCCTATGTGATAAAGCCTATTTTCCCCTCATTATACAGTAACTCTTAATGGAGGTTAATCATTTTCTACTTAAACATCATTAAGTACGTTTGTTTTTGAGAACTTAATGATCTTTAAAACTTAAATCAAGGCTTAATCTGCATTAAGTATTTTTGGACTTAAATATATTTTTTTTCACTATTTAATGGAAAAAAAGTATTTTTTTTGTAATTAAATAGAAAATTATTTCATGAGAAAAAAAGTATTTTTTTTCAAAATTAAATAGAAATAATTTTTTTTTGTACGTTATCAAAAATTTTCTATTTTTATTCAATTGAAATGATGCCTTTTCCAAGCTTTTCAGACATGGGCACTGGCCGTTTTGGCTTGATAAGCACTTCCTCCTTTACATTTTCAGCGTTCATAAATGTTCGTTTGATTATTGTGTACACTTTCAGGCCGTTACTATATAATGCGCAAAAGCAAATAATGCTTAATGATCTTTATTTATTTTTGTGTACTTAATGATAATTAAGTCCGCCCTCTGGGGCGACTTAATTAACATTAAGTACACAAAAATAAATAAAGTTCATTAAGCATTATTTTACTTTTGCAATCATTANCTTTTTTTGAAAAATGCAGGAAACCGACCGTTAATTAGATTTGTAAAACAAAAAATTGAAGTTTGAGGATAAATTTGTTTTTAAGATTTTATTTCTAGTTATGGGAGAAGAAGGACTCGGCTTCAAGGGTCGGCATTAAACCTGTCGGACCGTCTTGATCGGATCGGATCGATTTTTTTTCGATTCCGAATCCGATCAGGTTTTTCCAAATTTGCGCATTCGATCAGGTTTGAATGCCGATCAAGGTTTATGAAAATTGTCGATCCGATCAGGGTTCGACCCTCCGATTATTTGGTGGTACTTCAAGTTTATACAATTGAACTTGGAATTGACCTGACCTAACGAGAATAAAAATATATCCACAAACAAATTAAGGGTCATTTACTAGAGATTTTTGTAGAAAACATATAATTATATTTAACAGAGCGATTAGCAAATCATTTGGAAGTTGAATTTAAGATAGTTTCCAAATATAAAATAAAGGTTTAATTCATGCTTATTATTGCACTTTTGGGTGTGTACCTAGAGCTAATTTCGCCAACCTTTTGTTTTCTTGATCCTCAATTAAATGCTTTTAATTCGTTTTAATTTTTTTTTTCAATTGTATAGCAAATTGGCTGGAATTATTTAATCTATTTGAAAAATTGTATGTTAATAATGAAAACTTTGCTATATGGCTTGATGTATAAGATGGTCACAGTGCCGGAAATCGAGTCTGGGTTACAGATTCATGTCTAAAGTCTACGAGTTAAGTTAATGAAGATTAATTTAGCTTTGAAAAACGCGTACTTATTTGAAAACTTTTTGTGATCGTTCAAAACACGCCTTTAATATTATTTATTAAAGCGCCATCTTGTTGCTTTCTAGCGTGCTTATAACCAAATGGAGTCGAGGAACCTCTTAATTAAACACTTATTTGTTTTCGATCTAGATCGACAAAAAAACTTGATCGATCGATTTTTTCCGATCCCGATCCGATCAGGGCTTTTGAAATTGGTCGTCCGATCAAGTTCGATCCGATCAGGTTTTAAAAATCGTCGATCCGATCAAGTTCGATCCGATCAGGTTTTTGAAATGTTCCGATGCCGATTCAAGTTGCGATCGATTCCACGAGGTTTTTGAAATTGTCGATCCGATCAAGTTCGATCTTATCAGGTATTTCAAATTGTCGATCCGATCAGGTTCGATCCGATCAGGTTTTTCAAAAGTTATGCCGACCCCTGCTCTGCTTACTGTTTCTCTTGTTTTTTCTTATCTGGCAGTGATGGTATCAGAGGCATTCTCTCGATTTAAAAAACTTAATATCAAATCTTCTTCTAAAATATGAAAAGCAAGTTTGAAACCAGGAAGTATGAAATTTTAATGATCCCCAGACTCAATTTGATGCACTATAATAAATAATTTAAGTCGTCCAGACTGTTTTAACAAACAGTTTTTCGATAAAAAGACCATACAGAATTATTTTATTTCCTATTAATTATTTATGGGAATTTAAACTTTTTTCGTTATTAAGGGGATTGTGAGTGCTTCCAGCAATGTGCTGGGGAGAAATAAAGCCCTTTTTAAAACTCAAAATATATTTTTGTGAGAATTAAGTGGAACAATCTAGTATTTCAACTTGCACATTGTATTCGTAGACCTTGAAATGTATAAAATTCATAATTTTCTAGTGGTATATATGAAAAAAAACGCTAAATGCATTAAACCTAATTAGTTGTTTTCTTTTCAATTTTTTTTTCCCAAAAAAGTTTTTTTAACTTCATAACCACGGATCTGAAAATTACATAATGCCGATATTATTTGTCAAAAAAACATTCTCTACAATGTAGCCTTGGAAATTTTTTTAAATTCATCTTTATTCGCCGCGAATTTTTTTTGAAAATACATCACTATAGTTAAATATTGGCAAAATGTACATTTTTTGACAAACGGAAGTTTAACTCGCGAATGGTACATGCGATTTTTCTTCTTTTTTTCATATATCATTCTCGATTCTCTAAGTAAAATTCTCACCTGCTCTGAATCAGAATACTTTTTGTCAGAATTCTCGTAATCACTATTTTATGCAGATTGATTGCGCGCCATTATTACATTGATAAAGCTAAAAATTCAAATATTGAAAAAGGGGCAAAAATCTTAACGATTATTATATTGAAATACTTTCATCTATGGTTATTTTTTGCTGTGGTTATTATTCTTCATAATTTGAGACTTTCCTATGTCTAGAATTTCAACCAAATTATTTATTTTTGCAAGCAATCCGATATTCTAGAACTAGTTTTTCGATAGTAAAAAACCTTATTTTGCTTGCAAGCAATTTATGATTTGCTGGATGGTCGGATACAAGAACAATAATACCGAATTTGAGACCGTGGTCGAAAACAACTACTGCACNCGCCGAAAATTATTTTTGAAAATTCCTTGCTATAGTTAAATATAGGCAAAATGTAGATTATTTTACAAGAAAAAGTATACCTCACGAATGGTACATGCGATTTCTTTTCTCTTTTTCGTAAATCCTTCTCTATTATCTTATCAGACTTTTGAACAAAGGAAATTTTAATAATTTTTTTTATATTTCTCGCAATCACTATTTCATGCTGATTTAATGCGCGCCATTATTACATTGATTTGGCTGAAAATTGAAATTTTGAATAAGAGGCAAAAATCTTAACAATTATAATATTGAAACACTTTCATTAATACATTACATTACATTCATAATGTAATTTTTCGCTGTGATTATTATTCTTCGTGATTTGAGACTATCCTATGTCTATAATTTTAAATAAATAAATTATTTTTGCCAGCAAATCCGATATTCTAGAACTAGTTATTCGATAGTAATGAACTTTTTTTTGCTTGCAATCAATTTCTTGTGTGCTGGATGGTCGGATACAAGAAAAATAATACCGGATTTGAGACCGTGGTCGAAAATAACTACTGCACCCACAATCCCTTTAAGGGGGTTGTGGGTGTAGAATGTTGGAATTGCTGGGGAAAATAGCCCTCTCCTCCAGCTGGACTGGAATGGTCGATAAAGGGCAGATAAAAATAAATGAGAAGAAAAATACGGGAAACTAAAACCTTCTCTGTCCACTGCAAGTAAAATTGTTTAATTCTGGTGAAGGATGGCTCACTGGTGCGGCATCGAAAAACTGGTAGAAATATGTTCTCAATTCACACAAAAATTGTAAAATCTCGATCAATTTTGTTTAAATTGAATAAAACAGAAAATGTATGAAACCTACAAAATATTGTCATATTTTACCACGTTTTTTCGTTGAAAAAATTATTCTNACTGCGCGCCATCATTACATTGATTAGGCTAAAAATTGAAATATTGAAAAAGGGGCAAAAATCTTAACAATTATAATACTGAAGTACTTTCATCTATAGTTATTTTTTGCTGTAATTATCATTCTGCGTAATTTGAGACTATCCTATGTCTAGAATTTTAAATAAATTAATTGTTTTTGCTAGCAAATCCGTTATTCTAGAACCAGTTATTCGATAGTAATAAACTTGTTTTGGTTGCAATCAATTTCTCGTGTGCTGGAAGGTCGAATACAATAAAAATAATACCGAATTTGAGACCGTGGTCGAAAATAACCACTGCACCCTTAAAGTAGGAACAGCAAAACTTTTTTTGCCCGACAAAAGAACTTTATATACTAAATCTGATATTTAATTTATGGTACAGAAAATAATGACCGGAAATAATTTTTTGATCATCTTACAGTGTACTAGAAACTTTATGTTTTTTATTGGACCCGGAGCTCAATCCCCCAACAAATCTGGAATTCTAGAAATATGCAAAAAATTGTTATTTTTCTTGAATTACCGATTTACTATCTTACCCTTAAATTTCAGTCTAGTACTTTCTTTTCTTTTAGAAGCTTGTCAGGTGTGTGCTTTGGGATAAATACTTGATGTCCAGCAGTGCATGAACAAACAGCTTATAATCGATTTCGCGCTTTAATATTTTTTTGATTCTTTGGCGCCCTCAAAAGTTGTCTCTTCTTACACCCGACAATCCCCAAATAAACTCGCGCTCAACCCAAATTGTCAACAATAAATTTTTGATCACACATTGAAAATGCCAGAGAAATCCGCTCCAACCACCCCAAAAAAGGTCGCAGCCAAGAAGCCAGCCGTCCAAAAGGCTGCCCCAGAGCACCCAAAATTCCCAGTCATGATTACCGAGGCTCTCACTAAGCTCGCTGATCGAAAGGGAACTTCGAAAATTGCAATTGAAAAGTACCTTTGTGCCAATTACAAGCTCGGAGTCAACTATGATCGTGCGCTCAAAAAGGCCTTGAAAGCCATGATGGAGGCCAATACCTTGACCAAGCCGAAGGGTGTCGGATTAACTGGTTCTTTCAAGCTAGCCAAGGTTGAAAAGCCAAAGGCTGTGAAAAAACCAGTGGCTAAATCACCCAAAAAAGTTGTGAAGAAACCAGCTGCAAAAAAACCTGCAGCTAAAAAACCAGCAGCTAAAGTAGTCAAAAAAGTTGTTGCCAAATCACCAAAAAAGCCAGCAGCAAAAAAAGCACCAGCTAAATCTCCAGTCAAAAAGGTTGCCGCAAAGGTTACCAAGAAGGTTGCCACCCCCAAAAAAGCTGTTAAGAAACCAGTAGGCAGAAAAGCTAAGAAGTAAGAAGATGATGGTCTGATTAGCGATATTAATATTGTATGTATATCGCCTGTAAAACGGCTCTTTTCAGAGCCACCAAAAAAATATTTGTTTTATTAAAAATGTGTTTCCTAAACAATTTTCTCCAAAAATAATTAATTTCATTCGAGAGAAAAAAAGTATGCGATTTGCTTTTAGTTCCGTACTTCCACATTTTAGAGAATCTTCCAGATTTTCACGAAATCTTTAAATTTTCAGATACAATACTAATTGGGGAAGCCGCTTTGAGCGATGCCAAAAAGCTCGTTTTTTGTATTAAATAACTTAAACCTACGCATGGCTCAAAACGGTTTCCACGATGAGTATTGAATGAGCTTCAGAGTTCTTATCGTCTCTAGAATTTCGAAGGAAGATAAAAACACAAATTATTTCGGCTCAATCAATTTTTTTGTGGAGGTATTATGATAAGGTAGGCCCAACAAAACTTTATTTTGTTCAAGGTAGCTGATTTTTTATTTGTTCCAGGAAATCTTGGATAAAAATTCAAAATTTCACCAGGAAAGTGTTCAAAAACGCAAAACCGTTTTGGAAATTGCCTATCATTTGGCTTGAAATTATTCTTGAATCTATTTGGAAAATCCAAGCCAAATGACAGGCAATTTCGAAAAAGTTATCGCGCTTTTGAACACTTTCCTGGTGAAATGTTTGCACAGATCTTTTTTATTCGTGATTTCCTAGAAAAAATAAAAATCAGCTACCACGGTATACCGTAGGCAATTTTTTTTGTTTGGCCTACCTATATTATGAACTTAAAGGCAAGATATGTTAAGAGAGCAAAATCATTTTAAGTTTTTAGCGCCTTTTATGGGTATTAATCGCCTATGGTTTATAATACCGTCTTCTGTATTTCATAAGTGAAAGAATCGTCCTTCAAAATTAAAGATAATCGTTCAAGGGAGTGGGTGTCGCTGATTTAGGTGTTTTTTTAAGTTTTTCGACGTGGTTTCTTTATTAAATGGTAGAGATGGTATTGAAAAAACTTTCTCAACTTAAAGAACAAGTATAGACGATAATTTTAAACCTAATTGTAATCTGATACAATAAAACTTACGCCCACGCACTAACCGTGAATAAGCCTCCAAAAAAAACACTAGAAAGCTATCTCCTCCCACTATTTTCACCAATATTTTCTAATATTTTGTGTCAAGCTCCGGAGGAGCAATATAAACAATAAACTAGAGCCCGATTTTCGAAATTTTGTTTTAAACTGAAAAAAATATAAAAAGACCGAAAAACAAATTTTAACGAAAATTGATCGAAAGAAAAATTGTCCGTCAAAAGCAAAATTTCGAAAAACGGGCTCTAGTTTATTTTTTACAATTAGTTTACAACTTTGTTGTGGCGAGAAGTAATATCATAAATTTTTTTATTCATTTTGTATATTAATTTCTAATTTTTTATTCATCATCAGTAGTACTGATTCAGTACGGTATATAAGTTTAAAAACAGAAAGAAAAAACATGCAGTCGGAAAATAAGTTCTAGAGAAAAAGTTAAAAACATGTGTTTTTTTACACAAAATGGGCGACCTTATTTTGTCGGTAATAATAGCCCATTTTGTAAGACTAAAGGAAAGCTGGAAAAATTTCAAATTATTGAGACTGCTTTTCGATCAATCTGTTTGTTTAGAAGCGGATATAAAATTTTCATGGCGATAGCCTCGAATCTTTTACGTTCATCAGAGAATGGCAAATTAGATGTGATCGGTTTAAATCTGCTTAGGTGGAAATTTATTCTCTGACTTGGAGTAGGGTTATCACCAGCAATTTTTTTTAACTCTGACTTGTACATATCGCAGGTCAGGTACGGTTGCTAATAGCAGTGCCCTTTTTTGGTTGCTGGTGTTTTTTACCCTTGTTCGGAGCCTTCTGGCTGTTTCTCCAAAACAATATATATGATATAGAACAAGGGCACAAGAAACTGTACACCAAATAATTTTTTTTACAGTCCATAACTTCAGCTTTGAATTTTGGTGACAAAATTTGACTCAAAAAAAACCCTAGTCCAAGTCAGAGAATAAATTTCCACCTAAGCAGATTAACTCGATCGCAACTAATTTGCCATTCTCTGATGAACGTAAAAGATTCGAGGCTATCGCCATCAAAATTTTATATCCGCTTCTAAACAAACAGATTGATCGAAAAGCAGTCTCAATAATTTGACACTTTTCCATCTTTCTTTGAGTTTTACAAAATGGGCTATTTTTACCGACAAAATAAGGTCGCCCATTTTGTGTCAAAAAACACATGTTTTTAACTTTTTCTATAGAACATATTTTCCGACTGCATGTTGAAAAAGTGATGAAAATTCTAGAAGTAGATAGCTTTTTAGTGTTTTTTTTGGGAGGCTTATTCAAGGGTCCAGTGTAGGCGTAGGTTGTATTATTTCACATTATAATTAGTGTTGAAATGATCTGGTAGCCTTGTTCTTCAAGTTCAGATAGTTTTTTATTATACCACCTTAGCCAGATAAGCGAGAAATCGTTTCGAAAAACATCAAAAACCAGCCTAAGTTTCGGCCTGATTGGCTGTAAATCNACAAAAAAGTGCGCGAAAATGACAATTTTGAACATAAAAGTGATAGTTAGCAATTATAAATGCCACCAAAAAATTCCTTGGGTATGATTTGCTGGAAACGATATTAGCAACTATGGTCTGATTTTCACACAGCGGATTCTAGAAAAAATTTAAAGTTGTTTATCAAAATTATGTTTTGATCTCTAGCACCGTCTGTGTTCATAATCGGACCATAATTGCTAATATTTTTTTCAGTAAATCATACTCAAGGAATCTTTTGGTGTCATTATTATTGTCTGATTATCACTTTTATTTTAAAAATTGTCATTTTCGCGCATTTTTTGTCGATATACAGCCAATCAGGCCGAAATTCGAAAAACTACAACAAAGGTGATATGTAAGACACATTGAGCTTCTTATATTCCAAAAATGACATTTATGGCTTTTCTACAGAAAAAGCCTTCCATCAAAACGTCAAAAATACCATTTTTTGGGACATTCGACCCGATTGCGGACCCCTCAAACAAAAATCGAAACAAATAGAACCAAGACACTAAAATTCAGACACTTTCCGGGATTTTCACAGAATCTTAAGTTTTTCCGATGAAAACCCTAGAATCCTTGTTTCATTGAAAAAAGCTGAGGGACTCGTGTTTAACCGCGGTTAGCCAAGTGGTTGGTGTGAGTGGTACTAAAGTGTCAAATGGAATCGCACGATCAAGGATAGATCTTTCCATTGATGTTTCAGAAATTTCCAGTCTGTATATGTCTAGCCGTACGAAGCCTCCGAAATGTCAAAATTCACTGCCATCAACCCCTTTAAGGGGTGGTCATGTCTGATTTGCAATTTTGCAGAGCTATTTCAGGAAAATCAGAATCTTGAGCAATAATTCCAAAAATGCCATTTTGTAGATCTATCCTTATTCTTGCAAAAAAGTACATCACAAATTATTTTTGACCATCACACCAATAGGTACAGTATCGTAACAAGGTGACATCTCCCAAACTGCAAAATTTATCTCCTCCCAGACGGTATATCAAATTGAGCTCAAATTTTCACAGATAACGTAACGATAGTATTTCAAACTTTAATCACAAGCTTTTTGTGATCCGGTGACTGAATAATTCTAGAACGCCAAATAATCGACGATTTTTCACAATTTCAGATTTCAAAATCTATCTCCTCCGAGGATATATTTGCAAAATGGCTCAAATNTGATTTTTTTTGGTCATTTTCCAAAAAATTTCCGAAAAAAAAAGTGCTTCGATTTTTTCGAAAGTAGGCTCAAAAGAAAGCCAGTGAAACACTGATGAGAAATTTGGCTTACGTCAAGGCGATATTTTGAAGTTTTAGTGGTCAAATTCGAGCAAACGTTATTTTTTAACTTCATCTTTTAAAAAATACTTAGAAAAAAATCGAAAAAATGCGAAAATTTCGAAAATTGTTTTTTGATGATTGGGTTCTTAGTACACTTAATTATCACCCTGTATCAATTTGGAGCATTTTTGGCCAATTGCGCAAAAGTACAAATCGTTAGACAAAATCGTCAGACAAATCGTTAGACAAAAGTACAACTAGTTAACATAGGGTCAAAATAATGTTTTTTGGTGATTCTGAAGCTAAATCCAAGAATTTCCCCCAAAACTCTCCTCAGCGGTCTGCTCACGTTCCGTCCGGTTAATTTAAGTCATGAATCATTGTT
The DNA here is from genome assembly GCA_004367855.1 of Oikopleura vanhoeffeni. Lineage (NCBI taxonomy): Eukaryota > Metazoa > Chordata > Appendicularia > Copelata > Oikopleuridae > Oikopleura > Oikopleura vanhoeffeni. Next base: position 176,135 of record SCLH01001383.1, read on the forward strand.
GTACCTTAAAAACTGGTGGAGATACATTTTGAAAGAATAATTTCGTCACTTTTGTTAGCACGTGAGAGGTGATATTTTGTCTAACGATTGTTACTTTTGCGACAATTGGCTATTGAAAAACTCTTTTACCCTTCTGAGCACAGAGCCACAATTGTGGCTCAAGCATACCTTAAATCAACCAAAAAGGCAAAAAACGGGATTGTACGTAGAATCTTTTATTTCAAACGCATTATAAAGAATTTTGATTCAGTTCCAAAAAAATAATTGAATTTTTTTTCGAATGTTTGGTTCCAGTATTACGGGGAGTTGATTTATTAGGATTTTTCGCCTATGTTTCACTTCCGGAAAAATTATTTTGGAACTAGGCATAAAATACAAATGAGAGATTAGCCAGTTTTTAGGAAAGTGTTTT
>SCLH01001383.1:195082-217344 GCA_004367855.1 Oikopleura vanhoeffeni
ATTTTTCAGTCTTGTACATTCTTACCATTTTTGTGTTTTTTTACTCTGAACAACATATACATACGAGGTTTCAGGCAATTTGAATTTATCATTGTATATTTCAGTGATAAATCGCACAGTTAAAAAAAATCGAAACCTGAAAAGCTAGGATTTGATCATAGAATCGCAAAAAATTGCATAATATTAGTCATTTTCTAGCTTATTTATCATTAGGGCTATGCTGCATTACTTATGCTAATACGTTTTGAATGGATTTGTAAATAGATATTTAACTGTATATTTAGTCTTTATTCTCATCAATTAAAGCTAAATTTTTGTTTATATCTTGACCAAACAAACTAATTTCTAAAATAACCTTTTTTCGACATTTTACTCAAAATTCAACGTTTTTTCTTACATTCAAATCATATCCTTATCTTAACGGTATCCCGGTCCCTAATTTGACATATTCTTGATAAAATATTAGCCAAACACGGCTTCAAAGATATTATTCAGATAAGCCAGTTTATAGAACTAGCCTTCTTCTTGCGTGAAACATGTGTCAAAACTTTTTTGCATGCATACACTCCCAGACACATAAGCGAGACAGTGAGACCTAAGCCAAAAAGGAAAATCTATCTCCTCTAAGGTTTTATTTTGAAATAAACCTCAATTACAACATAACCTGTATAATAAGTATTTAAAACTTCTGAGGAGCGCTTTTGTCGATAAGTGCTATATTTTTTCCAGAATATGCGATAAACCACCGTTTTTGGACTTTGTTCATCGGAAAATCTATCTCCTCCTAGGTTAAATTTCAAAATTCACTCAAATTTTGCAAACGGTAGCTCGAAACAAATAAAATCTTCTGAGGAGACGTTTTTTTCAATTTTGACCCCAAACTCAAAATATGAATATTTCAAGGTCACGTGGAAAAATTTCCAAAAGAAATGTGCTTCGATTTTTTCGATAGTAGGCTCAAAAAAAATCTGGGGAAACACTGAATAGAAAGTTGGCTCACTTCAACCTGATATGTTGAAGTTTTAGTGGCCAAATTGACACAAACGTTATTTTTTAACAAAATTTTGAGAAAAATACTTAAAAAAAAAACGCAAAATTTTCGAAAAATTTTTTGTTGTCATTTGGTTNTGAATCTTGAAAATGCTTGCTATCTCTATAGCGCGTGTTCGAATCCCACTAATATCGTCTTAGTGATTATCTTGGGTATGATTATAGGCAAGGATGCTTGATATTGGGACCGCCGAAGTTGATTGGTGCGAAATCACTTAGACAATCACTTAGACAACATAATTTCAAGCTCCACTTAGATTGGGAAAAGGATATTTTGCATATCGTATTGTCTTTTTCGGTCAAAGTTTCTCCCCGTTAATATCAAAAAATGCATAGAAAGATATATTTGTATTTTATAACGTATTGCCAGACGTTTCAACTGAAGAATAGATACAAGATATTTTTGTGCGACTGAGATTTTCGTTTATAGAACCTCAAACTAAACGTCGTGACTTAACGCATCATTTTATGTGATAATTTGTATTTTTGTAATGGTTTGAACCCAAAAATCTTGTTTTTGATCTTAAAATGCGATCAATTTGACTTGTCAATAATATCCCTTTATTGCCTTCTCCCAAAGATTTGGTCCCTCAAATACACGTGGGGTGAGAAAACAACGTGGTTTTCAAAAACGACTTAGCCGATTAGGTTCTTAGATAGCTCAAACTCTGCACAAATATCTAGTGAATAATACAAAATAAAAATTGGTCCGAATCAGATCATTGTTTCTATTTTTTCTCAAACCTTTGTTTCTATTTTTTAACAAAAACTAATAATTAAACAATTTCAGTAATCTTAGAAAAAATAAAAACATTGGTCCTATTAAAAACAATTTATAATGTTTATATTAATTAGATAATTGGGCTCAGTTTGAGCTATCCAAGAACTAAATTAGATGACTCGTTTTCAAATGACGCGTCGTTTTTTCACCCCCCCCCGTGTTTTTGAGNCAGTGCCAACTTGGCACGCTCCATACATTTTTGGCAGACTTTTTTCAAACATCTAACCTTAGCAGTATAAGTAAAATACAAATTTGTATTTTGGCGACATAAGATTTTTATTACAGAAGTTTTACTTCAAATTGATGGACTTTTTCGCCTACGCATTTTTATAGCAAAAGATAGGACTTAAAAAGACGATCAAGAATTTATACTCTTCCTAAGACTGATCTCAAAAAATTCGCTGACAGTCTATAAAATATCAACTAGATATCCCTTTACGAGGACGGTACATATATGTAGATATTTTCTAATTTGGTCTAGTACATTAGTACTACTTTAAATACATACTAGACCAAGTTTAAAAATATCTACCTTCCTCGTAAAGGGATATACTTAGACGATTTGAAATAAGAAATTTCAAAAACTCAAAATGGGTATCGATGTTTTACCTATCTTGTAGAGAATTTTTTCTGGTCATTTTAAGACCTAGGATTTTTTTTTATGAAAATTTCAAAAAAATCGATTTTAAGGTCAATTTTTCGTGATTTTACAGGTAATGTGATCCAGTTCTAGCGAAGCCGTATGAAAGTGCTAGAAGGCTGATTTTTTGGCCAGTGAAAATTAAGCGTTTTTCGGTTATAGGGTTCGGGACCGGGGGAAAATTGAACCTTTAAACGATTGAATTAATATAAAACTAAATTAAAATTCTAATGTAGAATTCGGAACTAAAACAAATGTCGAAAAAAAAATTTGGTCACATGAGAATTTAATGGAGATATGTTTTTTAATGTTTAAATTGCCGATTTTTCATATTGCGCAACCTCGCGCAATTTTATGATATTTTTTCATAAAAATGAGCTAATTTCGAGAAGCAGAGACAAAATCCACGTTGGGTTACATTTGTGCGAAATACTTTTCATCAAGAAACATTTTTCCGCCTACGCATTTTCGTTCATTTTCGATACTAAAATTTTTTCCTAAACGGACTCGAATTTTTTTCACAAATTTAATTCGCGAAAACTTTTACTATCTAATTCTAAACCCAAAATTTTGTTGCGGTCACGCTCTTGCCGGTTTTAATTGAAAAACATCAATATTTATGCCGTTTTTATCGAGTTTGAAGACAGAAAAAGGAGTTTTCTAAAGTCATTTTCTGACCACTAGGGGCCCCAAAATTTTTTTTTGTCATTTGGGTCATTTTATTTGGTAACGATAACCTGTGTGAGGTCAAAGAACACTCACGAAAGCTTTTAGTTTGGCCCATGGTTCTCCCGGTCCGAACCCTANTTTTCAACTTTTCGATTCAACAAGTAATATCCTTTTACCAACCAACTCCATCTCAAAACGTTTACTATCTCTATAGGCGTGTTCGAATCCCACTAATCGTTGTCTAAGTGTTGCTTGAATATTCACACCGATCAAATTTAGCGGTCCCAATATCAAGCACCCTTTCATATAATCCTACTCAAGACAACACTAAGAACATTAGTGGGATTCGAACACGCGACTTTTTGTAATGGAGTTTCGGGACAGTTCGTTAGCTGAACAGTTCGGCTACTCCGATAACATGGTAGGGTAATAGAAAGGTCACTAATGATTGTGGGCAATTGCAGACACCTGATTATCAGTGATTCCGGTATATCATAGATTATGGTTCTGGTTTCGAAAACACGGAATATATTTTGTGACGTTATAACTCTTCAAATTTGAATTTACAATTGTTGAAAAATGGTTTTTAACACTTCCCGTTTGAATCGGGATTAGGGACACCATTAACGCTTATTGAGTATTCTGACACTAGATCAGCTTGATTTTAACATTTTATGTGCTGAAGGGTGCGACGCGTCATGAGTCATGACGCACGGTGTTCAACATAGACACGACCTCTGGAGGCCCTTTAATTATGTGAGATTTGGCTTGAACTTGGGAGCAAAGCATGAAATTTGAAAAATCGCAAGCGATCTAATAAATTTCAAAAAATTCTTGCGTCTTATCAAATTTAAGACTATTTTTTAACCGAATTTTAGAAAAAACTTAAGTCGATAACGGTAGTCGGACGATACTCAAAAACCCACAGAGAAGTTAGATTTTAAATTTTTAGCGCTGTCTTCCGGGCAGATCTTGAAATCAATTGAGATTGGATCTTAATTAAGTTAAGATTCTTAACCTAATCACATTTTCTCATTTTTTATAGAACTGAGTTATATTTTTTAGTTCATAGCAAAGTATTAATAGAACAACGTTCATTGTTAATTTTTCACTAATATAAGTTTCGGATTAAAAATAGGCAGAAATCGTGAAAATTGCTGCTACAGAATATCAGTCAATGTATTGACTCAATACACAGTATGGATAATTTTTTTAAGGATAATTCTGGAGTAGCTTTACTGTTGTCCGAGACGCCTTTCCTTGCAACAACAATGGCCAAAGCTGAATGAAGCTCATCGAGTCGGTGAAACCGACTCACACAATTTCCGGCAACACCACAACTAAAACCAAAATTCGGAATTTTCCAAACAAAGTGTTTCATGTAGAAACTCGTTTCAACAATAAAAGTCGAATTTCCGAGTTTGGCCATGTTTTAACTTTACCTCTGTTTGCATGATTATTATATCCCCCTGAATCCCTACCAACCCGATACAGAAAAACGATGCCCCAATTTTGGAACTTTCTTCTAGAGTGCACTCAGTAGTCTTTAGCATCGCTATATCTTAACCAAAGAATTATTTTAAAAAAACATAAGCTATCTGAAAATCCCTCGATAAACTGGGGCCTTAATTCCGACACAGTTTCAATAAATAAAGTTCATGTGAAATAAACACGTTTCATAAAATAAATAAAAAGCTGGTGATGCTGATTAAACATCGGAAACAACGTTGAATGTGGTTTTATTATGGAAGCGTCAGTGGACGCTGCGTCACGCTTAGCTTGTCCAGTGGACACTGTCCACCATAAATGTATTATAAAGTTGGATTTACAACCTGTTTATTTGTCCGAATCCTGTATTCACCCTTAGCCATCAATTGTATTGAGTTTTGCACCGTATTTTCACATTTTTCATGTTTAACTAGAGAACTAATGATATGATCTTTTTCCCAACCGTAAAGTCCATCTTAAAAATGCTTGGTTATCTCTATGCGTGTGTTCGAATCCCACTAATGCTGTCTTATTGATTGTCTTAGTGATTGCTTGAGTAGTATAAACACCGATCAACTTTGGCGGTTCCAATATCAAGCATCCTTGCCATAATCATATCAGACAATCCTAAGACAATCAGTTAGCTTGGATTCGAACACGCGCTTTAGACCTATAGAGATAACACACGCATTTTAAGATGGAACTTAGGTTTGGGAAAAGGATGTAGAACGCCAATGTTTGAAAAAAAAGTAATCAATAGATTTATAGGTGATAATGTACGATTAAAAAATATTTATAAAACATGCGACCCATTATCGTACAAATGCTACACGCTTGAATAAATATTTATACCGATAATGGAGTCAGCAATGTTTAGAATTATTTTTTAAATCGTCATAATTACCTATTGGCAATAGGCTATTTTCCTGTTGATTTCATTTTTTTCAAAACATAAAACTTCATACGATTAATATATAATTTCTATTAACTGACGAAACGTCAAAATAACTTAAGGCATGTGTGAAACATACTTGGCTTCTTTTACACTTTTCAAGTTGAAGTTATCTAAGAACATGGAAACATTCAGAATAATTATTTTTTCTATTTTTCAATCAAGTAGTAAACTCTTAACCTTGGAGGCTCCGGACTATTTTCGAAACCCCTTGAGATTAAATACAAAATTGCAGTTGCTTCTGATGATTTCCATATTTTAGCAGAAAATTATTGTCTGAACTGCTGCATTTTAAATTTTATCCTGGCGGCTCTAAGTAATTTTTATTTCTTAAAAGTGATTTCGATAAATTTGCGTAGGTTAGGTAATATTCGAGAGAAACCACTTGTAGATGATAAAGACGAATTGAGGATGATCTGAGAAAGTCACTTGTTAGAAAATCATCCTATCTTTTCCTCTATTAGTTCTGACTCTCACCATATGTGCTCACTCACAAAAATGCGTAGGTTGAAGCACAATATAATTTCACATTTTCATAAAAGTGGGATAAAATGTCACAATGTGAAGTTTATACTATTAAAGTTAAAGATAGTTATCCTTATGCTCAGAAGAGAAACAATAAAATGCACATTATTACTTTTCCAGAATGAGCGCTCAAGTCGGACCGACAAATCGGCTTTGGGTCAGAGGGTATAAGGAAGGTCCCAGTACATCAGAGCATCTGATACACTCAACCTACGCCTCATAAAGAGGGTTTAGTAAGCGTACCCTAAAACGCACTAACAAAGACCTACCTCCTCATAGTCAGTCCTTCATCACTTTTTTTTGTTATTATGCGATTCAACTTCCAAATTATGAATGCGCATCTCCGAGCGGCTAGAAAATTCAAAAATCCTAGTGGTCAACGAACAGCGCTATTTGGAGACCTCAGCAAAAGCCTACTCCTCCTTGAAAAATATGTATTGTTTTTTAATTTGGCTTCAAATCACCGCAAAAGGCTGATTAAGGTTAAACGCTAAGCCTTTTTCAATTTTCCTCTCCAAGCTCCAGGAACGACTCTGTGAATTTCTTAGTTTTTGTTGGAAATTCCTGAACTTTTTTGAAATTAAAAAAATTGAAATTTACTTTTTTGGAGTATCTTTCGAGTTAAGTGTGTCTACTTCGCAATTTTGAAAAGGTGACAAATAATTCTAAGTCAAACTTTGGTACTTTCACTTCAAATTCTCAAAAATCTCAAACTTATCTTGTTTTTGAAATAAAAATCAAAATTCAGAAAAACTCCTAAAGTCTTAAAAAACGTCAGTGGAAAAATTCCCTCCTATTAACAAAAATCGGGAAAAACAATCAAAAAAAGTTGTCTGATAAATCTCAATTATCGTCCCCCCACAGCCTTAAACTCATCAAATTGATAGTGGAATAAGGTCGTTTTTTTAGTAGGGCCCCCTAAGGGGTATCATTTACTGAGAGAACTAGACTAGATAGCGACAAACGGTTTTTTTGCATCGAATTTTCAACGAATTTGTAGTGGTAGAAAATTTTCTTGACATCGCTAGGTTGATAACGTGATCAGCAATTCAGCGTTCAAACATTATTACACTATATGATTATGGTCCGTCAGTGACCGTCACCAAAAATATACAAAATGTAAGAATTTCTATGAATTCGTGAAATATGTAGATTTGTGACTTCAACACATCGAAGAAGGTGTTTCAAAACACTCTGGATAAATGTTTATACCCTATAAATAAAACTTTGGAAAATGTTGCAATCCCGAAATACGCGTTTTTGTCAATAAAGGTAAACCGCTCATGGGCCAGGAAAATTTTTTCTACCAACTACAAATTCGGTTAAAATCAGATGCAAAAAACGGTTGTCTGCTAATCTAGTCTAGTTCTCTCAGAACAAGATACCCTAGGGTGGGCGTACCTTAAAAAAATAAGCGCAGCCTAAAGGATATTGACCAAAATCAAATGGTTTGGCAGTGCCAACTTCGGCCACCTCCATACATTTTTGCAGACTTTTTCAAACATCTTAACCTTAGCAGTATAAGTAAAATACAGAATTTGTATTTTGGCGACAAGATTTTTTTATTAAGAAGTTTTACTTCAAACTTGATTGGACTTTTTTCGCCTACGCATTTTTATAGCAAAAAGATAGACTTAAAGAGACGATCAAGAATTTATACTGTTCCTAAGACGGATCTCAAAAAATGCGGCGACAAGTCCTATAAAATATCAAACTAGATATTCCTTTACCGGAGGACGGTTACATATGTAGATATTTCTAATTTGTCTAGTACATTAGTACTAACTTAAATACATAACTAGACAAGTTTAAAAATATTCTACCTTCCTCGTAAAAGGGATATACTTAGACGATTTGAAATAAGAAATTTCAAAAAGCTCAAAAATGGGTATCGATGTTTTACCACTATCTTTAGAGAATTTTTTTCTGGTCATTTTAAGACCTAGGATTTTTTTTTATGGAAAATTTTCAAAAAAAAATCGATTTTAAGGTCAATTTTTCGTGATTTTACAGGTTAAATGTGATCCAGTTCTAGCGAAAGCCGTATGAAAGTGCTAGAAGGCTGATTTTTTGGCACCAGTAAAATTAAGCGTTTTTCGGTTAATAGGGTTCGGACCGGGGAAAATTTGAACCTTTAAACGATTGACATTAAATATAAAACTAAATTAAAATTCTAATGTAGAATTCGGAACTAAAACTAAATGTCGAAAAAAAAATTTGGTCACATGAGATTTAATGGAGATATTATTTTTAATGTTTAAATTGCCGATTTTTCATAGATTGCGCAACCTCGCGAAATTTTATGATTATTTTATCATAAAATGAGCTATATTTCGAGAAGCAGAGACAAAAATCCACGTTGCGGTTACATTTTGCGAAATACTTTTCATCAAGAAACATTTTCCGCCTACCATTTTCGTTTCATTTCGCATTACTAAAATTTTTTCCTAAACGCTGATCGAATTTTTTTTTTCACAAATTTAATTCGAAAACTTCTTATTCTAATTCTAAACCCAAAATTTGTGCGCAACGCTCTTTGCCGGTTTTAATTGAAAACATCAATATTTAAGTGCCGTTTTTCCATCGAGTTTGAACAGAAAAGATGTTTTCTAAATCGTCATTTTCTGACCACTAGGGGCCCCAAATAATTTTTTTTGTCATCTTGGGTCATTTATATTTGGTACACGATAACCTGTTGAGGTCAAAGAAACACTCACGAAAACCTCTTTAGTTTGCCATGCTTCCCCGGTCGAACCCTGATATACTTCGATCGATTTAAGATTGTAAAGCGTCAGTTTTTCATAAACATGAAATCGAAAAAACAATTGGTTATCTTTTAAATACAAATTTATTTCTTGAAGCCATAACAGTAATGTGAACAGTGTTTCAAACGCCCTGTAACATCGATTATCTTCGATCTCAGCTTTCCGGATTTTCGACTTTAATTATTTTCGTCCGTTTTCTAGCTCTTAGAATATTTGGCCTTCGTTTGATTTTTGGCTTTTCCTTCTCGATTTTTGCATCCTTTTTTTCAACTTCAGTTTCTATAGGGCTAGGAGGGGCCATTGCAAAACTATCGATTTTTTGGTGATTGTGATCTAGGAATAAAAATGAGTGACACTAAAACCTAAAACTGTTACATTTTAAAAGTCTTGGTAGGGTGTTTTACTTACTTTCACAGCATCGGTCAGATAACGATTTCGCAACATGGTCAAATAATTCTGCTCGAGTTTTAAAATTTCGTCCACACTCTTCACGGCAGCACATCACCGGTAATCTACAACGAAAATCGTTGTTTCTGGGCATTACGTGGAGCATAGCATGGGCTTTTATACTTTTATTACAAGCAATATTTTTTCGACAGACGAAACAAGTTTTTCCACGTCGAGGAAGATCTTCGTTTCGCATTAAACCTAAGCCTTTTGTTGAGCCATGACACTTCTAATTGATGGGTTAATTCTTGAGTTGAAAAAAAATTAAAGAAGCTGTTTTTAATTTAACAAAACGATGTCATTTTCGAATTTATAAACTGGTAAAATATTTTTGAAACCACAAATAGCGTCATTTTTCAAATATATCCGATAAGAAAGTTCGACGGATAAATGTACCACGATTATTTTTCTCTAAAATTATTAAAAAAGTAGATGAAACAATAACTGTTGCAAAGTTATCCGTCGAGCGATCTTAGTGGATTAAAAATGGTGTCATTTTTCAAAAATGAAAATGGTGTTATTTTCCAAATATAAAACTAGTGTCATTTTTCAAGTGGTATCATTGTTTATGAATATTTCTCAAATGTAGAATATCGTTAACCCATGGCATTATGTGTTTGACAAATCCCCATTCTGCTTCATGATTCACTTGTTCATGTTCAAAGCACGGTAAATCATTGTGTACTTTACTTGCCCATGACCCCTTATCTTCAAAAGCAACTTCGGGCTCTCCAAAATCGATCCCACAAACTCCACAGCCGTAATATCGATAAACGCCATCAAGAGCACAGTGTTGATAATGTTTCAGCAAATCCTTGACAATCTTATCCTATTATTAAATGATTAGGTTGAAAAAAATAATGTCGAAATAATAAATGATGAATCCTGAAAATCTAGTGAACTATACTAAAAATAATAAATTGAGATCATTTGTGAAATTTATAAACTGATTTCATTTTTCAAATTCATAAAATGGCGTTTATTTCCACACACTAACTGTTTTGTTTCTGTCCCTATGACTTGGGCTAACCTTTATTTCAGGGTCGAATTTTGCAAATTTAAAATTTGGTGTTTTTTAAAAGTTAGTAACCTGTGAAAATTATCAAATACTTGAATTCGAAGTATTGGAAGAGCATTTTTGGTCAAAAATTTCAGCGTCGCCAGGCCTCCGTTTAGCAGTGAACTTTCTGCACAGCCATAAGTAGAAGTGCGCACAATAGTCTAGCGGTTGAACACCGTGGCACGGTGACCGTGCGGCGTATATACTCGCTCAGCTCAACTTTTAGGCCTATTGAGGCCCAGTCGCGACCCTATCGATTATCGATTATAGGTTGAATGTTTTTGTCCTTTTTTATTTTGACGAAAAAATATCTCCCGAAATACACCAACTTACCATTCGTGAAAAACCCTTGTAATGGAAACCCATTACCATTTATGGAAATGTAATTGTTTTCTGCACATGTAATTTGAAGAAAATCTCAAAAAAAAATCCAAATTTTTGGCTGAAAACGACTTTTCAAATTTTAAGCGAAATTACCCTGTAATGGAAACCCATCACCATTTATGGAAACCACTTTTTTTGCGAAAGTGGGTTTCCACAAATCGTTAGTTGTTGTAGTAAGTTATTATGTAAATTAAACAAAGTTGGTCTTTTCCAATCGAAAAACTTGGGTAATTTTCGAAATTAAAAAACTTTGGTAATTTGTCATGCTCATACTTAGGTTTAAGAGGGTTCTGGGTGCTAACACAGCAATTGCTGGGGAGTTTTTGACTACTTTTTGAAGCCTGATAAATTTTGTTCGAAATGTTGGAACGTAAAAATAAAAAAAAATATTGTTCCGTGAACACTGTTTATGATTTTGAGATATGTCAATTTTTATTNTTTTGGTTGAAACTCTAAAAACAGACCTCAAAGTCAAATTACTTAATTTTAATTAGTCGAAATTGATTTCTCAGTGCCGATTTAACCGGGAATTGTATTTATTTGTTCAATTTAACAAAAAAGAAAGATAATTTTTGCATGCAATACAGCACCGAGAACCCTCTTAATTAACTAAAAACTTACCATGTCTCCTTTTACGTCTGTCCTAAAAATCATCTGGCAATTCGGACACTGTGCCCTTCCATGAGTAATTTGATGTGCAAAATGCGAGGCATTATTTGCAAACCCCTGATCACATTGATCACAAATTTGCTCTTCCGCTGCATGTATAAAAATGTGGTTTATAAAACTGAGCTTGTTCGTGAAGGTTTCGGGACAATAATAACACTGGTAATAAAAAACTTGGTCTTCCATGGGATTTGGTAAAATATGAGCGACACAGTGACGACGAAAGTACGAAAAGTCAACAGACGGCAAAGTATTTGAGATGAAACCGTCGCAAACCATACATTGCTTTCGTTCCTTTGAAACATCCGCTGAAAAATATAATTTAAGGGGTGGTCGAGGCGATCTTTAACGGATATTTTGAATCGAGATCGTGAGGAAACGCAAACATATAAAGCAAAAATAAATTAAATAATATATTAATTAATGATATAATTTAATATCGATGTAAAAATTTACTTACACTGAAAACTTTTTGACAATCACCAGGGAGCTAGGGAGCAATTTATAAAAATGCAATTTCCGATCTCCTCCCTGTTTTTTATGATTTTATGGTAATTACATTAAATTTAGAAAAAATAACTCGCGCCGATTTGGAATAATTTCTCTAGAACGCTTTCGGGCGTCAATTGTGCCTTTTTCAATCTTTTGAAGATTTTCATCTCATCTCTCAATTTCGATGAAAAAAACTTCGGATAAAGGCAACAAAATCTTTTTAATAAAGTTTTACAATTATCGAAAAAAAGGCCGCATAGAACGTACAATTAAAAAACAACCTTTCCTGTATATCCTTCAATTGCGTTTCTTAATGATTTGTCTGGATACGAATGCGTGGGGGTAAAAAATGCTTAGTCAGACGCTTTTTTGCTAAAAGCATTATATTTAAAAACAAATGAAAAAGTCGAGCTGGTCACCGTCTAACTTAATTGACAAATAGTATTTTTGCCATAAAAAATAAATCCACTAAAAATGTATACTGCCAATTAAAACGTAATATATAGTTGATCAAAAATGCTTACCGTGAAACATTGCTCGCCCTTTCCTCGTTGGAATTACTTCTCGCTCACAATAGATTATGTGTCGAATTTTCAATTTCTCTGTTAAAAAACTAAGATCATGCGAACAAATCCCACATTTATCAACATTACACTCGTGTGGTTTTTTATTCTCCACATGAAATTCTGCTTCTTCCAGATCCTGCTTTTCATCAATAAAATAAGTCTCGTTGCATCTAGGACACAACACCCGATTTTTATTCTTTGTCTCTAGCTGCCACCAGCTATTGTCATTCTTTGTGTTCTTGTAGGGAGGAGACGACACAATGACAAAACTGGAGCCAGTTTTAGATGGCTCAACTAAATCATAAATTTAAAATTGTTATATCGAGTATAATCAATTTTTAACCCTTGGAGTTATAAAACACCATATTTCCGCAAAGTTCCTTTCGGACATTTTTGTCCAGAAAACCAAAAAATCATATCAAACTAAGAGATTATTATTGACAAAATGCAGAGAGAAGGCTTGACACATGATTGTGATTTTTTTTATTTATTAACTATAATATTAATGCTGGAACACTTATACCAACGTATATCAATAACGGGGCCCCTGGTCATTTTGCCACTTTTTTAGCCAACATATTTTTATATAATTCGGCTTTTGAAAAAACCCCGGACCCCTCATCGCCGAATTGAGTATTAGATAGCTCAACTAAGCAAAATATTTAGAGAAAAAAATAAATTAACAAAGGTCGGATCAGACTTGGTTTCTAATTTTTTTCAAAAAACTGATAATTAAACAATTTCAGTAATTCAGTAAAATTGGAAAAATGGTCAGATTTTCTTTATTTTATTATTCCTCAGATATTTGTGCTGAGTTGTGAGCTATCTACGAATTAATCAATGAGTTGTTTTCAAACTAATTTATAACAAATATGGCTTAAAAAGTGAAAAATGACAGGGGCCCCGTAAACGATATATCAAAGATTGGTTTCAACTAGGCCTCTTTTTCACGTCGCGTTTGACCAAATGAAAGCACGGATTTCTTTTTTGATCAATAGCGAGCTTCAAAAATAAGTTCAACGCGAACGCGAAGTAGAGGCCTAGTGATGTTTTTTTTCAATATAGTTATAGATTTGAGGGCTTTATTTAATCCTATACCGTATGTTCGGTACTAATAGTCTGAGAAGAGTTTTGAAACATCGAGTTATGTGAGCTTTTATATCGTAGACTATTCAGCCAACTAGTTGCCATACACCATTTAATCGCACGTCACGACGCTTAATCATTATTGATAAGATCACAAGTTATCGATAAACATTGAAACAAAATAACGTTTGTGCGTTTTTTTTGAAAATTTTTACTGTATTCTAAGAGTTTTTTCCCATTACAGCATAGCCCAAAAATGATCACGTGACCGTATATTCAAGAAATAAGGTTGGCCAAAATAGTACCATTTTTTAAAAAAGTACTTAAATCACTTTTTGAAAAAAGTGAGGAGCATCTTTAGAGGTTTTTAAGACTTTTTTCCATTACAGCAAAGCCCAAAAACAATCACATGACCTTCAAATTAAGAAATAAGGTTTTGCTTCAAGTACACAAATAGTGCTCAAATTACGCCAAAAAATTTTGAGAGCAAATAAACACATAATCTAAGAATTTTGAACATAACGGAATTTTCCAAAAACGTTACGTGATCTTATTTTTCAAGAAATAAGGATTAATATTTTACATATTCCAAATCTTATTTTTTAATTATTTCGTCACTTGATTTTATTTGGACAATGCTGTAATGAGAAAACGTCTTAAAAACGTTTAAAGTTTATCCTCAAATTTTTTTGACGTAATTTCAGTACTTTTTCAAATTGCCGTATAAGTTATACGGTATAACCTCTACTATGTTTTTTCAAAAAGTACTCAAAATATATGAAATCGGATAACGGATTCGCGTTCTACGTCTACGATTCCACTAGAATGCATATCTTTCCACTTCTGGTAAGTTTCAGAGCTCCAAAAACTGACCTGGATTGACTGATATAAAAAATCAATTCGATTTCGTCATCTCAAATTAGTCATCGAAACATAGTTTTTTTTTCGAGATAAAACTTTTCGATATAAAGAAGCTGATTTCGAGAGAATTTTCGATAAAAACATTGGGTTGTTTTTAAACAGAGCAAAGGCAAAATGTTAGCGGTTTAATACTACAAATTTCAAAATGTCAAATTAAGCCTTTATCCGTATTACTAATTCACTTAATTGTGTGAATCGTGTTCATGGGAGAGAGTTTTTTTATTTTCTTATTCACATTTCATGCCTTTATATTATTTTATGGCTCGATTTATAAGCAAGCCAACTAGTTGGCTGAAATCGAGTCTGGGTACAGATTCACTTGGCTAGTCTTCGAATTAATCTGAGTAGTCTTACAAACATAAATTTATAAAATAGCGCAAGCGGGAGATTTTATTCTGTTAATGTAAAAGACATCGGTTTTAGAGTACAGCTCAGCCGTTTTACCCAAATTTGACACTATTGTTATATATTAATAATTTTGATCAACTAATTTTAAAATAAAAAAAATTACTTGAATTACTGGAGGTATTTTCTACATCATCTTTAGGATTTTCGTCGCTCAGCTTTTCAATATTAAGGTCCTTATAACTATCGTCGTTTTCTTCAATTTTGGCAATTGAATCAGTTTGGAAATTGGCGACTGGCTGTCTGTTTTGAACTAGTGGTTTTCCAGCCGGTTTGATTTTAACAGGCTGATTTCCACCTAATCTTTTTACGCGAATCGGACCTCCGACAATCACCCCGTTTATACCACGAAATTTTGATAGTGGGCTCGAATTTGAGGTTAGATTTTGAGTAACTCGCGGAGGAGTCAGGTTCTTTGGGGCCTTATTTTTAGGTTTACGTTGTAGGATACTTGGCTTTCGTATTGGAGTAGATTTGGGAGCTTTGATTCGATCATCCTGAATTGAAGGTTATTTTTGCGTTCAAATACTGTTCATTTTTGAACAACTTCTTAAGGACTCCGAACGCATGTCCAAATGGTCCGAAAGTTTTTTAGCTCAGAATTTTCGGACTATTTCAAAATGTACGACTGAGAAGTCGATTAAAAACGATTTAGGTAAAGTGAACATCGAGATGTAAGTCGTTGGATTTTGTTGTACATGAAAACTGACCCAAAATTGATTAACTCCAACAGGGAGTTTATTTCGAAATTTCCGATAACTGTCAAATAAAAATGTATCATCTATTGAAAGTAGACTTAGCGTAAAATTAATATTTAAAAAATAATATTGAAATTTTAAATTGCACTTCATCAATACGTTTAGGTGGTGATCTGATCTCAGTCTATTTTGCTTTCTAGTTCAAGCCTTTCTGGAAAAATGTCACATGGCATTTATTTACACTTTACATTTATAGATACTGTCAAGAATAAAATATTCGGGTTAAAATGCCCTGTAAAGTCATAGTGCTTCTGTTAGTTCCAGAAGCTCAAGTGAGTTCCCCAAATATTATATTTTAAATTATTAAGTAACAAGCTACGCGGTTAGCGCTTCTTTCCAAACTATTTTATTTATTTTTCGATTATAATCTCCTGGAGAAAACATGAATATGAACTTGCATATGGATCAATGGACCTCAGAGTACAAATCCTAACTATTTGAAAAATGCGAAATCTGAGCATTGATTGGTTGATCCTTTCCAAATCTGACGAATAAAATCGGCCATTTCCGCAATCAACGTTGTGATCGGGTACTAATATTTGCGTTTTTGTATCATTCCGAGTTAGGGATATTGATCCATATATATTAGGGTACTTGCTGGGGCTTTTATGCTACTTTAGAAGAGTGGCATAAAAGGCACAGCAAGTAGCATAATAGATATAAAACTTTGCCCATTATTTTTAGTTTTACAAAAAGAGCATTATTATGTGCATTTGGAAACAATTGGGTAACGTTATTCGTTTTGTCCTTATAGAAACACCTCTATTTGTCCTTATAACCGTATTTTTTTCAATGGTTTAAAGTACAATGAAACTAAAAAACAAAATTGCGTAGGTTATGGCCGAATTTATACCGTTTTGTCTTAATGAAAGCAGTCCTTGTAGACAAACATACAATTTATTTCGGACAATTTGACTAAAACCTTATTTAAACTAAATCCAATTTCGAGTGGGATACCCGAAAATGTTTTCAGACTGACTAATTTTTGAAGATAAAAATGAATCAGATACTGGCAGTATTGAATTCCCTTTACAAGTAAATTTTTATATATGAACGTGCTAAATTGCAAACTACCCGCCTACACATTTTCACTATAGATTGAATAATAATATATTGATCCCAGCACTTGTTTAATAATCCATGAAAATTTAAATTAAAACGACGTTTTTTGAGAGATAAAGTACGCTAAATTATTACTTCAACATTTTTTATTTCTTCTGGTTCTATTTTCACATCATCTTCAGTTACGGAAAACACAGTAATATTTTCCTCCTGTTCTTCGTTCTCTAATTTAACCACTTTCTCGTCATTTATCTGATTCGCCGAGCTTATATAAAAATGATCACTTTCTTCCATAGAGCTTTTGATGGGAACGTTTTTTTAATCAAGGTGGTTCTTGAATTGTTAGGGTTGGCGCGTGATAACTTATTTTCGCGTCGCGCTCAAGTCACCCAAAATGCGCTCTGCTTTCTGCCACGCACAGCCACCCACGCACTCGCGTCTCGGCACCCTATCGCCTTCATAGACACAAAATAAGCTGCACATTTACCAATTTATTTTTGTTCAAGTTCAATTAACCTTTTGATGAGTTTGCAACGGATGTTTCAGAACGTAAGTTCAAATTTGTCGTTTTGAATGAAAATCGTTTTGCAAATAAAAACGGGGAAATTAATAAGTTGATTACGAATGGTGAAATAAAATCCATATTGAAAAATGTGTTGAAATAAAACTTTGGTACAACCTTAAATTTTGGCATATTATTAACAATGCGCTAAAAATATCGAAAAAAACTTTAAAAATTTCCAACTTCCGGTTTTCGTAATATCCGTTTTTTTAAATAGTAATATAATTCCAAAAATAAAATTTCTCAATATTTTTATTAAATATAACTTCATTTAGAAAAAATTTCCCGCCATTAATGGGGTTTCAGGTGTAAAAACGAATTATATCATATATACGAATTATATCATATATAAATAATAAATAATTTATCTTCAAATTGCATACGAATTTCGTAATACGAAATGGCAAAGGTTCAGGAATCCTGAATCAGGATGTCGGGAAAGCAAACAAATAAAGTTGTTTTCAAATTGTAACGGCATTTTGAAAATGTATCTTATTATAGCTTGTTATTCCTCGATCTTATAATTTTGAACAAGTTTTTTAGGGATTATGAAAAATTTACTAACTTTCAGAACTATGAACTCCAGTATTGAGTCAAAAACAGACAAACAAATAATTTACATCATTTGAAATGATTCATTTCCATGCAAAATTGGTTGCAAATTAACTTGGGCAAAATGCGTAAGGAGGTTTTGGGTGTAAAATGTTGGGAAATTGCAAGCGATTTAAAATTGAGATTATTTCTAGTGTGGCGAGTTAATTTTTATACGTTTATTTGAAGATTTCACAGAATTGCAATCATTAAGTTTAGCAGAATTACCATAAGGTTACAGATTAAGGAAAATATAATAATCTCAGTAACGAAAAAGTACCAAGTCATCTCAGATCCTCAATAGGCAGGTACTCAATGGACTCCTCATTTTCTTTCAATGATTCCGAAGTAGATGCTTTCATATTATCCCGTATTCTTTTTAATTTTCTAGCAACTGCGCGATTTTCTTTTGTCTTTTTTAGGCCTATAAGAGATTCATAATCTGTACTCTCCGAATTAATCAAATTTAATGTTAATTTATATTCGGGCTTTTGGGACTTTATTGAAATATTGGTCATTTTGGCTCGAAACGCTTTCTGATACTGAGTAAAGAAATCATTACTTGAGCAGTAATTGTGCTGGAATTTTGAAATGTGGGGTAGAACTTTCCAGTTCTCAAGTCTTCTTAAATTTGTATCACTGTAATCTAAAGAAGGGTGTGAAATTCGTTTTTATTAACCTGACAATTTCAAGTTTCAGGCCCTATGGCTAGGGTTGCGCACGGTAGAATTTTCGACTATTAAACGAGTGCTTTCAACTGAAAACAAAAACGAAGTTCTAACTTAGAACTTCTAAGGTAGAATTTAAAAACAAAATGCTCAACCGAGCTCAAATTTAAAATTATTCTCATCCTAAAATTTAGGTAATTTATGACCGGAAAGAAAAAAATAATTACTTTGTATCAGCCAAAAGTGATACAAAGTAATTATTTTTCGTGTCCGACGTCAAAAATTGCAATTTTTTTCGGTAATTTTTGAAAAAAATTGCCTACGTAATTTTTCAATTAGATTTTTTTTTCAATTATATCTTTTCTTTGTTTTGAAAAAGTTATCTGTGATGAAAATTAACAATAATTTTTATCACTCCAATTCAACTGTGGCCGCCTCCTGCAACCTAGTGGTGAGTTTTTAAATAATGTCAAAATTTGGGATCTCGCCTATGACGAACACACCTAGCAAAATATATTTCAATTTGACAATGCTGAAAAATAACCTCAAAATTAACTAATTTTCCACCCTATCCTATGGTGTATCTTGACCTGAACCGCCCATTATTCATTTTATAATGGTTTGGAATGATTATGATAAATTTCCGGTCGAGTTCTAGCTTTGCCGTAGCTTTACAATGTTTTTTAGCACACACGAGGTTACATGTTCCCTTACAAATTCTTTTAATCCGCATTTGATAATAATTATTTTCTATTTTCATGTGATGAATTAGTGATTCTGATTCTCTCTGACCACTTGTAACATTAACGAGAAGTGGGTTTTCTTGAGTTCCATCGGTCCTTGATTTGAAGGTATAATCAATTTTTATATCGTGTACATTTTCTGAAGTAGTTTTTTATGGCCGCATCTACGTAATGTACTTTCATTACAATCACGGGGAAACCATAGTTGATATCGAGTAACGGCTTTTTGTATGCAACAGCCAGCAAAAAAGCTCTATGCATGGATATAAACCGGAATGTAATTTTTGTGGGTTCGAATCTCGATAGGCCCACGTCTTTTTTTTCTTAATTTTTATGCTCAAATTTACTACATGGAAGAAGGGTATCTCTGGGCCCGGCGTTGCGCGTTCAAGTTTGACCAATTAGAGGACTTAAATAATGGAGTTGAGCAATAAGAGCTTCAAAAATAAGGGTACAACGCGAACCGCAACGCCGGGCCTAGATATCCCCTTCTGAGATATGTTCATTGTTTTTTTAAGTTGTCAGTTGACTGGAAAAAAAACTTTCCTCGATATGGCGGAGAACAATTCCGTAGCTCATTAGGAGAAATTTTGTCGCAAAATTATCCTTCGATCAAGCCTAAATTTGTAGCTTGTACTAAAAAGGGTCAAAACTTTCTAAACAAATGTTACAATTTTGGCCTAGATGTGGCCATAAAAAAACCAACCTGAATTATTTTCGTCGTCTTCGTCGTGCTCTAGTTTAACTACTGTGTTCTCTGTTGTGAATACAATAAATTCCGAATTTTCTTCCATAGCTTTAGAAAGTCAACACTTTAAAACTAAGGGTTGGCGCTTGATATGTTTTTTTGCAGCCGCGCTGAAAGTCACTTAATAAAATAAGTTCTGAATTTTACACACGCACATCAACCTACGCTATTTCGCACCCTATCGCCTCCAATAGAACAAATAAAACTAACTAGCCACCTTCGCTACCACACAAAAGACCAATTGTTGTTTCTGATTCGATGTGCCGCATTTTTCAGTCATAAATCTTTGCATCGAGTTTACAGGGCAAACAAAGTTGAAAATTGATATTTGTTAGTGACATACAATAGTGAGACTTAGAAAGATAAATAAACGAAATATTTCTCACCCGTTGAAGGACCTGATACAGATCCGCCAGATTTGACAAAAGACAAGAAAAGAAAACCATACAGGGCCCTGCAGGGGGGGGGCAATATCGCCGAATGATTTTTGCCAAAAAAATCAGCGATATTCGGCAATATTGGCACTTTCGGCGATATGGGGACAGAAATAAATTTTTTTTGTTCAATAATAAATAACGCGTAGGCGTTCGAATGACGTCCTATGTCGAACAATTTTTTAATTTCATAAGGCGTTTTACAAGAGGTTCGAATGACGTGAATCATCAAAATGCGCAGAATTGAGAACTCGACCGAACGCGATCTAATAAAAGTTATAAAAGTAAATTTGGTAAATTCAATCTTGAAATGACGTCATTCATGACGCCCACACAATAATTTGTAATACAGTCCCTGACCCCCTTAAAGCGCATTTTCAATTTTAAAATCTGTCGCTTTAAGGGGTCATAGGGGATTAAAGGCGCTTTAAGGGGTGGTGCATTTTTCTAGTGAAAAAAACGAATTTTTCTTGAGATTTTTTCAAGTTTGTGATCAGAAGACGATTTGCTTTAAGATTCCGACCAAGTGAATTTATTTTCAGTGATTGCTTCAAGCTCAATCCTCAGTTGAAAATTTCAAGAAAATATTTATTTAAGTTCAAATATTAAGCTGAAATTAATAAAAAATTTATATTTGCGGTAAGAATTTCAAAAATATAAGATGATAGATACACCACGTACTCAGACGGAACATCCATTTTACTTCTGAGAGGCACTTTTGTCGTTAAAGGATATGGTTCGGAGACGTACGGCTACTTTCTGGAAAAGGTCTAAAAACCGATTAATAACATATTATATTTACATGGAGCCAATTTTACTTAAACCACAGTTTTTCTATAAAAAATTCAAAATCGTAAAGTGACAAGACGTTTGTTTTTTCCGGACCTTTGAGTAACTGTCCGGACGTTGAGTATGTTAGTGTGTTATTGAAATACAGGTATCATCAAATAATTCTCAAAAAAAATGCTAGTAATTATGAGTTTTATTGAAATAAGATGTCAGATCCTGTCGGGATTTCTGACGGTCAGAAATCAGTCTAAAAACATTACGTTTTCGAATATTAATTTCCGATTTTATTGATATAATTTTTGAAACATCCGCTTTTAAAAGGATATCAGAAATACCTGAGACGCTCACTAAGCAAATAACTCTGTAGTTATTTGCTTAGTGAGCGTCTCAAGGTATTCTTGATATCGTTTTAAAAGCGGATGTTTCAAAAATTATATCATAAAATCGGAAATTAAATAATGTGTAACACATATTTTGGCGGCAACTTGATATTCACAATTATAAGAACCTCGAGTTTATCTGAAGATAATCTGCAAAAAAAAGTACATAAAGTGTATAATTTATCATAATTTTTAGAATGCGCTTTAAGGGACAAATTTTTTTTCTCGAAAATCTGTCGCTTTAAGTCATAGCCTATGACTCATAGACCATAGTCATACACCCTAATCATATATGACTCAAGGGGGGATTAAGCGCGCTTTAAGGGGATTACTTTTAAGGGGTCAGGGACTGTACTCAGTAAAAATCTCAAAAAATCAGCGATATTGGGCATTTTCGGCGATATTGGCACTGGAAGTATTTGAGCTAAAAATCGTGAAATTGCGTAGGTTTTTTATACCCCCTGTATTTAATTAAGGGGGTGGGTGTCGCTTTTTGGTACCTTTCAATAACGTCTCAGAACAAATCTAGGCCAGTTGTATAAATTATGAGGATACTTGTTTGTAGATCTAGCCTTCGTCTAACGATGACACATCTTAAAGTCAACCTTGTCACATCACACCACCAGGTGG